>OX393556.1:74793929-74968929 GCA_947650365.1 Chamaelirium japonicum | reverse complement strand
CACCTTGCCTTTCTTCCGATTCTGATGTGAAACAATGCGTGCAAACAGGAGATCGGCAACTTAATCAACCCAATCACATCAGATTTATTCTAATGTTCTTGGAGAAACATGCTGATCATGCACCTTTTTTTTGTTCGCGCATATGTAGAGCCATCGGAGCTGAGGATTTCATCCTGAAGCCTCTTCGGCCGAAGGATGTCTAGAGGTTGCGAAGCTATGCGAGGCCACCGGTGCCGACACCCAAAGCAGGATCCAAGAGGAAAATGCCACTGGAGGTGATGGCTGAGAGCGGTGGCTCGGAGAGGACACGCCTCGCTGGAGTCACAGTGGCATGATCATACTACTATCAGTCCCGGGATAAGTGCAATTCACCTGTCGGGTCGCCTGACATCCGACGGCTCTAATGAATTAGATCCGCACCACGTCATGCACAGGACACCTTATCGGTTCTTTGTTTTTTTTTGGGGGGGGGGGTTCATCACCAGTCTTTGATGCATCATTTGAAGGAAGGCTTTCATTTTTTGTGTGTTGTAAGATAGTCCCTTTTTTTTTCCTTCTCATTTTTAAGTTGTGTGGGCTCTCTGAATAAGATTTATCTTCCCTCTATTATGTGAGTTGCTGCTGCTGCTTGTGTTTCAGGATATATTTTTGGATAAATTACGCTTTGCCGGTTAACTAATAGGGAGGTTAAGTGATTTTGTATTAACTTCAAGGGGGTAAAGTATAATTTACCTTCTTTTTTTTTCCATCAGCGCCCCATCTGAGGGAGGTTAGGCAGGAACCTCTACAAGTTAACTACTAGATGGAAGCGGGATTCGATCTGAGGTCTTGGGTGCACATCTGAGGGAGTTAGGCAGGGACTACTACTAGATGGAAGCGGAATTTGATCCGAGGTCTAGGGTACACGAGGGAGGTTAGGCAGGGACCTCTACCAGTTAACTACTAGATGGAAGCAGGATTCAATCCGAGGTCCCTCTCTTTAGAGTATAGATTATCCCCCGGGTCGAGTATCTAGACGTGGACATGCAGCATCTAGACATGGACAGAGTGCTGTATTTTCTCTCTCCTCAGCTTCCCACTCTCGACCTGATATAATGTCTCTTGGGTGGAACATCTTAAACAGGAAAAAAAATCCATAGGAACACATAAATTTTTTTTTTTGTCAAGCTCACATTATGATACCAAAAAAATGTCATAAAAATTACAACACTTTCAACCTGTACGATGGAGGATATCATACCGAAGAAGCAAACAGCTTCTTCAGCATTACCATCAACCGATTCATTAAACTGTTACAAATGGATCCTCAGTGAGTCACATTCAGAACATCACGCAATACATATTCGTATATCGCTTGACACCGTAAACATCCGCACAGGGTTGTGCCTCGCACAACACAACAATAAACCGGAGGGATGGTAGCAGCCCCCAGATCCCCGACCGCCGCCGTAGACACCGTAACCACCGTCGTACCCGTTACCAGCACCATATCCACCGGCACCATACATGGGGGCACCAAGATTTTTATTTCAACCTGAAACATTGAATAAGTGGTGGTCACAAACATCACCAATTTATTTCCATAAGTCTAGCAAGACTAATTTGTCTGAAAGCAAATAGGGAAAAAAAATTCAAAATAATACCTACAGATAGTTTAAAAGATGCAGTCAAGCTTCTTATTGGAACCGCCTCTGCTCTACATTGTTCATGAACTTCATCTTCCTTCCCCAAAGTAGTACAAATTCTAGCAAGACCTAGTGCAAGGCAGCCCAATCATTGGAGACCACCTACACTAATCAAGAAGACTCCACATGAAATTGACAATAATTTTACCACCGACTGCCAATCTAACATCAACCCTCTAAAATTGGTGTCAAAACCATAACCAATGCAACTTGGCATGAAAGTGTCTACCAAGATACCTAGAAGGCCAGTTGGCGGATAGGGAGACCTTCCTTGTTAATAATGCAATTAATCTCATGCAATCAAGGAGAAGCCCTTCAAGGATCTCCTAGACTAGGGAAGAAGCTGGATGAAGAGGATCGAAAGCAATATTTGATATTAGGTAACTAAATTCATCAGCAGCAAATATTATAAGCCAAAGAGCAGAAGTGAAACAACATTCCAATACAACATGATAAGTAATCGCTTTAAAATAAACCGTGTGCAGAAATTTACGATGCATATCTATAGCTACCGTCTTCGTGCATATTCATCAATCATGAATCACATAGATTTGATGCTAACAATGTGATCAGGGAGCAACAATAATATGCAGTAGATTAAGATAGCACATATTATAGATGACAAACTCACTTCCTGAGTTGATACAAGAGTCTTTTGCTGTCTGGGTCATAATCCTCTATTGCTTTGAAGAATGTTCCATCCGAAATTTCTCTAGCAGAAAAAGACAACTGAATAGGCTTTTCACATTCCATGTTAGAGGTCACATCCTGGGCAACTTTTGAGATTGATGGATAGGCATCACTGGCTGAAAAAATTAATATTAAGTAGATCACACCAAGAATGGTAGTATTGCTTTCTACAAAAACAGAAATCAAATAATAGCATCTCGCATCGAAGGAATCTCGATATTTATAATGTCTGTTGGCCATCCAGAGTAGTTCGATCGGAATTCCATGTCATCACAATGGTGGGTGTGATGGTAACCTTCCCTTCCCTCAAAGAAATGTTTCCAATACACATTATCCGCTTTACAGTACTTTGATAATGGGTTTAACCATAGAGAAGAACCAAATGAGTTGTACATCAATCGAGTAGTTCCCTGATCAAGAAATCTTAAACATCAGTTAACAGAGCTCATCTTGAAGCTATGAAACGAAAAGTGTCCAAAAATCCATAAACTTTATGAAACTGGTGTAGTTAGCCCTAGCCGTAATGAATAGCATGGAAAGATAAACATTGTGGCATCAATCACAACATCAGTTAGAGAAATTAAAGTGTGTCATACGAGTTATTAGAAGTATTGCTGCTTGTCCAAATCTACATGCTGCTTGGGAGGGAAACGAAAAGTAACATACTATAAATGATAACAATCATTCACAAGTCCAATAGATCAACATCTTTCAGTAAAACTTGTTACAAGGAGATAAGTTCTTTCCTTTGTAATTAAAATTTTATTTCTCCTATTTTAATCAATTAGCTTGGGGTATGGCTTAACCCCATCTTCTCCCTCTCGGAGAGGAATTGCTCAAAAAAAAAATCCTGAAGAGTAGGGACTTCTGATAAAGCTCAAAAAAGGGCATATACGTCCTTATGATGACCATGATAATCCATGGCCTCCTTGTTGAAATCAAGTGCATCAAGAACCTATGAGGTTGCTCCTTAGTTGCATGAGTGTAGACCAACAAGGTAGGCCTCCATACAGGGCATAGGAAAATTCTTGTCAATCATTTATGGAGAGTTATTAATTACAATTACGCTCCAAGTCAACCACATATTGGTGGGATAAGACTATGATGATGATGTAAAGAGATGACAGCCATAAAGGTAGAAACTAAATGACAAAATACTTGGCTATTAGTAAACACAAAACACCTTTCTGACTTATATCAACCAAATGGCTTTTCTCCGTCCACATTACGTGAAAGAATTAACACTGAAAGAAAATCCAATCAAGGGTCGGATTAAAGATGTCAAAAGCTGAATCAGCAATCAGAAGTTGCAAGGGATAGCAAATTGACAAATAAGTACTTGAATACAGAGAGAGAGAGAGAGAGAGAGAGAGAGAGAGCAACCTCAGCAATTGGAAGACCAAATGTAACTCCAGAGAGAGTGGCTTTGACTGATTCAGTAGCACCAAAGAGGGGAGCTCCTGATATTAAAGCACCAAATAAGACATGCAAGCAGTACAATATTAAACGAAAATACCCTTAAGGGGGAAGTAAACACACCAACTGCAAAATATGCATGTATGTGATCATCAAGCCACTGGATGTAATGCTTTGGCGCAATTTCTAGCTTCAACCATTCCAAGAAGTAGCGAAAAACATTGTTTCCAAGGGAATGAGCAAAAACCAAAGAGGGCCCCCCACGATATTTAAGAGCTGTTTCAAAAGTTAACCTGCAACATTGAGGGGAAAGGAAATCAAACTATCAGAATCAATTGTCAATAAATCAAAAATATCCTAACATGAGTCATAGAATTATAGCAAGTCTTCTTTTAAGAAAATTCAAAAATTGAACCACCTTTGGAAAATCTTTAAATCATAACTAGGTAAATTTACTGACAAATAACAAAGATGAAAATAATGATATAAAAAATAAAGGTTAAATAGAAAAGGAAGTGCATAGCCTAATATAAAGCAAAAAAATGCAAAACAACTTAATAAATAGCAACCACAAACCAGACGAAGTGGATAGCCTAATATATTTATCTTTAGGGTGATGAAATTTGCATGTAGCTCCAAATTTGCATGTTCCCGTCTTTAAGTAGTACTGCAAAAAGGTTAAGTAGAAAAGGAAGTTAGTAATAAGGCTCAAGATAGAACAAACATAGAAATGATAAAAGAATGAGTATCTACAAACCAAGATCAACTAAATGCTATGCATTTCTTGTGCATTAAGGCAGAGTTACTTCTACATAAAGCAAAACATGACTGAATACCCAACTTACATAAAGCAAAACATAACTGAAAACCCAGTCTTTTCTTATGTGCATATTTTCCTTTGCATGGTAGAAAGAAGAAAAGCTTCATTTGCATGGTTAAATAACAGTAATCAACTCTCTACACCAAATATCAATTCACTAAGCATCATTTCATCCATCCACCAAACACAACCAAACTATTGGACACATCACATTACATTACATAGAGTTAAGATCTCACTACACAACCACAATGACACATCACAATGCAAAAAATAATAATCTCATTAAACAACCACTTATCAAATCCAAACCCATTATACAGAGTTAGGCCTCGTCACATTCTGAAGATTGCACTAAGACATTACAATGACAGCAAATTGAGCAGCGACCCCTGCCATCTTGAGTAGCAACCCTTGCAAACAAAGATTGTATTATCAAATACATATAACAACGATAATTTAGAGAACAACCAACTTAAAGTTGCATACTTGAGATGATTTTCTAACCACAGACTGTAATAACAACATTAGAAAACTCTCACCACGAAAACTCTCACCACATGCTACTTGAGATGATTTTCTCAGCTCCTAATAAGATCCATCAAAATCCAATCCTAAAAAGATATACAAAATATAATAATTATATTGGAGCGGTATTAAAAAATAAATAACATTTTTATTTTGAGGGGTAAAAAAGATATACAACTTTAGATTACCTGTAAGTGGAGTGGCATCAGATTGTTGCGATTCATCTAAAGATGCATTATCGTCATTTATATTAAATCTACAAAAAAATAAAAGTGACATATAACTATACATTTTGAATCAAGTAAATTGTACATAATGAAGTAAATAATGAAAATAGAGTTATTACTGATTATTTAGCAATGGACAATTCCGTTTATCATGTGACTGTCCGCGTAGTCCACATCTACGACAACGCCTACCACCTCCTTTATTCATTGTCTTTTCTTTGGATGACTTCAACCTACTTCCACAACCCTTTGCCCTTATCTGTTGTGGGTCGTTCATTATCCGATTCTCAGGAATACTTATACTTCTTCTTCCACTAACACCACTGCTTATATTAAGATCTTTAATTTTTTCATGAGCAGATTGCATTATCGTTCTGAAAAATTCAGTTCCTTCATCTGAGAGAGATGCTTCATCAACAACAATAGAACACAGCTGTGACAACTTCGCATGTCTGGACATTACTGACTTATTTGAAATATCATTAAGTTCAACATTATCTTCATCCCATATTCTTCCAGCTTTCGCGTTTCTAGTCCATCTATGCAAGATATATTGATCTGATAAATATAACACTTGCTTTAATCGAAGAAATGCTAAAATGTGCCGGCATGGGATTCCTTCAAACTCAAAAAAATGACATACACATCTTGCCATATCTGAATTTTTATAAAAAACAAGCTCTTGCACCTTCGAATTCTGTTCCTCTGCCCTCTCAACTGTATAAACACACTGTATTTCATCTTTCCAAACATGATTTAAAAAAATAGGCATTACTTTCAAACAGCTCGTTTTGAAAAATTCTGAATATCTTTTTGGTGTACACACCAACCATCTATTTTTCCATAGGAAATAAAGATTTCAATTTTGGTTTTTCATTAATGTCGATATGATCAGAAATCAACTCTTGATGTCGTTGATGCATAATTGCCATGTTGAAACGTGTGACAAAATCCATTAATGAATTGTTCTTAGAAACATACTTCTTAAAAAAAGAATGAGAGCTTTCAACTCTCTGACTGCTTGACATCCCTGCAGAAAATATATGATTAATATAGGCAGGAACCCATTTGTCACGCAATTCATACATTGTGGAGAGCCAAACATGATCTTGCAATGAACTCTTTTGCAGTGCATACTTCCAGCTCGCTTCAAATTATTCAGTAGTGTCAGAATTCCACACACTAGACTGAAAATAATAATAATAATCTCGATGGTTGATTGGTCCAAGTTTTTCAGAAAACTTATTCATGATATGCCAAATACAATAACGATGGAAGGTATGAGGAAGAACTTCAGCGATTGCCTTTGCCATTGCCGGATCTTGGTCAGTGATAATAATATTGGGTGGACCTTTTATCATAGATTGAAGTCATTGCTTGAACAACCAAACAAAAGACTCGGTTGTCTCATCATTTAAAAAACCACAACCAAACATTATTGTTTGACCATGGTGGTTAACTCCCAACAATGGAGCAAATATCATACTGTACTTATTGGTGTTATATGTCGTATCAAACACGACTACATCACCAAAAAAACTGTATGCTCGTCTTGATGTGGAATCAGCCCAAAAGCAGCGGGTCATTCTATTATCTTCATCTCGGTCAAATTCGAAATAAAATGAAGGGTTCTTTTCTTTTTCTGAAGTGAAATACTCATATAAAATATCTGCATCGTGTCCCTTCAGTTCTTCTCTTAAATCTCGTTCATAATTTCTTAAGTCTCTTCCAATGCACCCAACATTTTCAATTCCACCAGCTTCAATTTTCATAATCCTGATTTGTTGACTGGTTGATACATTTGCCTCGGTAAACTGTCTTGCCAAAACTTTTTTCGCATTTGAAACATTTCGATGTGATTTTAGTAAATGTACCTTTCTTGGAGTTGCAAGTATATGGTTATGTGCTTCAATAAATTTACTAACAATCCAATTTGTTTCTCGTTTCACAACGCTGAGCCTTGCTTTACAGCCTACACGTACCGTTCCTCTATTTCTTTCAGATTCTCCTTGATCAATATTTTTTAACTTTTTTTTCTGATATGTATCGTCTGTATCACCTTCTTTGAAGCAAACAAATTGTTTCCAAGTTAATTCTTTATTTCTCCATTTACTTGAATCCATTCTTGTGCTAAATCCAGCCTCCTTTGCATATGCATTGTAAAAGACATATGCATCATTTACTGAATTGAATTCCTGCCCTATTTTCGGTTTCAGATCATCTGCAACTTATGGATTATATATTTCAGCAGAAGATTGTTCTTCCATTCCTTGTTCATAGAAAGAAGATAAAAACTATTTATTAGTTAAGTGTGTAACTATCCACAATCATTAAAATATTACATGATTCATTTTTCAATCTAAAAGATTAAAAACTACGGCATCAATGATAACTACGGTATCTAAAAGAATATAAGCAGATGCTACGGATTTTGATGTTGATGCAGTCATAAGAAAGCATCTCATAAGAAAGTATCTCATCAAGCTGGTTTTTGATGTTCATTTCTTTAATTGTACCACATAACAAGACAATATTTTATTTGCAAAAAAAACAAGGTAATATTTTTCATAGATAATACTTTTAAATGAAAGGAGGAACTTAATTTAGCCATATAGTTGAAGTCAACTCATCCATACATGATACATCAATCAACTCAAAGGAGAAACTTAATTTAGGCATACTTATCCTAATTAACCCTTCAATTAGGCATACTTATCCAAATTAACCCTTCAATTAGGCATAGTAAGCACCCCAATTCAATTAGGCATAGTAATTAATTAGTATAGAATCTCCAATTAAAAAGTATTTAATACCTAATTTTTGCTCAGAAAATCGCTATTACATGTACTCTAAATTGCACCATAACCAATGACCTATGCTTACATAGTTACATGCCGGAAATAAATGGGAAGATGAGATGTTCATTTGAAAAGGCTGATGTTCATTTCTTTAATTGTACCACATAACAAGACAATATTTTATTTGCAAAAAAAACAAGGTAATATTTTTCATAGATAATACTTTTAAATGAAAGGAGGAACTTAATTTAGCCATATAGTAGGAATTAGCCATATAGTTGAAGTCAACTCATCCATACATGATACATCAATCAACTCAAAGGAGAAACTTAATTTAGGCATACTTATCCTAATTAACCCTTCAATTAGGCATACTTATCCAAATTAACCCTTTAATTAGGCATAATAAGCACCCCAATTTAATTAGGCATAGTAATTAATTAGTATAGAATCTCCAATTAAAAAGTATTTAATACCTAATTTTTGCTCAGAAAATAACTATTACATGTACTCTAAATTGCACCATAACCAATGACCTATGCTTATATAGTTACATGCCGGAAATAAATGGGAAGATGAGATGTTCATTTGAAAAGGCTGTAAGAAAACCATGGAGAAGACTAGGGATTATGGCATGAAAATCATGATTAACAAAAGGTTTTGAACTTGTATAACAACATGAACAAGTGAACCATATTTTTGTGGTGAAAACCTAACACTCATGGATCAAAACTCAAAAGAGAGAAAGAGAAAAAGAGAGAAGGGTCACTACAACAACTTCCGTTCGCGTCCAGCTGTGCGCCACCGGCTGTCCTCCACCGATGGTAGATCTGAGCCCAGCTCGGAATTGAAACTCAAATGAGAGAGAGAGAGAGAGAGTACAACCTTGGTTCTGAGCGTGGAGGGAGATCTGAGACCGGCGGTAGGTTCTTCTCTCGGCGTGGAGGGAGATCTGAGACCGGCGTCGAGGGAGATCTCGAGGGAGATCTGAGACCGACTGTCGTTCGGCGTCGAGGGATATCTGAGATCGTCGACTGTCCTCTCGCCGCCGTCGAGGGAGATCAAAAGAGAGGGAGAGAGGGGAGAGTGAGGGGTGAGAAGAGATCACGAGCGTTCAGGACGTCCCGTCACCCGTCTCCCGTCTCGTCTGAAGTTCGCCTCATTTCTCGACCGTCCGATAGAACCGTCCGATCGAAGTTTGATCACAGCTGTCATCCAAAAGGCCAGTGTCAGTCGCCTGGATTTTCATCCGTCCGATGGAAGACAATCGGACGGTCAGAGATGAAACAAATTCACGCGACAGCCCCGGATCTCGCCTGGCTTTTCGACCGTCCGATGGAAGAGAATCGGACGGTCAGCCGGGTCAGGGGAAATGTTTTTCCCGCCCGCGAGCCCGCGTGACCCGTGACCGATTGTCAGCCGGCCGATTGCCTTCCATCGGACGGTCAGCGACACCGAAAACTTTCCTCTGATAGCCCGTGACCGAATTGAGCGAATCTCGGCTCATTTTTCGACCGTCCGATAGAACCGAATCGGACGGTCAGGGGGCTGTCGCGGAAATTAGTTTACGGGACGTCCCGTAGGTGAGCACCATTGTATATATGTATATGTATATATATACATATACATATACATATACATATACAAATATATATATACATATATACATATACATATATATATATATATATATATATATATATATATATATATATATATATATATATACATATATATATATATATATATGTATTTTTTATCTCCTGCGGGACGTCCCGCACGGAAGTAATGCGGGACAGATTGTGGGCCGTCCGATTCCCTTCGATCGGACGGCTGGAATTCAATCCAACCAAAAAACCCGGCTGTTACTGTGGCGGGCACAGTAACAGCAAATTTTTGGTCCGGGTGAATCCCAGCCGTTTGATCGATGGATCAAACGGCCCAAACCAATTTTCGTTGTTACTGTAGTGGACACAGTAACAGCAAAATTTGGTCTGAACCGTTCGATCCATCGATCGGACGGATGAGATTTATTCGGACCAAATTTCGCTGTTCCTGTGGCCACTACAGTAACAGCGAAAATTGGTTTGGGCTGTTCGATCCATCGATCGAACAGCTGGGATTCACCCGGACCAAAAATTCGCTGTTACTGTGCCCGCCACAGTAACAGCCGGGTTTTTTGGTTGGAATGAATTCCAGCCGTCCGATGCGGTATGTGCAGCAATGCTCCGCAGCCGTCTGATGGACACGCTGCGTGCATCACATGCACGCAGCGATGCATCAGTCGGCTGCAGTGTGGTTCGACACTTACCGCATGCCACATTATAACATTTCTCTATATATAAGAATAAAATAATTCAGACTTCAGTTTGGGTTTTGGGCCGGGTGAGCAGTTGCCCATATCCAACTCATACTAAAGTCAGCTAAATATTTGAGCCCAGATCCAGAACCCAAGCTAACATCACCCAAACTAGGTCCAAGTCGAACCGGCCCAAAACCCGAACCTATCTAACTTGACCTAACAGTCTGGGGATCTTCAAAGAGTGAAGGCAAACAGAATTCGAATGACTTAGTCGTCCCGTATAATGGAATCACCATGGTTCGGGGTTCAGCCATCGACTTCTATCCCCACCCGTTTGATCACCTGGCCCTTATGATGGGAGCTGCCTTGGGTGCACCCGGTGCCCTGTAGATCTCAACAATCCGGAACCGTCCTTTCAAACGGGAATAACAAACCGGTGTCGATGGCTGCGCCCGAACCACAATGATACCGTGGTTCCATACAACTAAGTTGAGGGCTTTAAACTGAATTTAATCCAACAATTTGAGGTGACAAAGCCCAAAGACAACAAAAGGAGATACAATGTTGGATTAAATCCAACGGCCCGATCTAAATAGATATGAAGCCAAGCTGTTCCAAAGTCTGGATGCAACCTATTCCGCCACCCAGTTTTTCATCCGGATCAGGCCATCCTTACATAGCACCATGAGTTGTCCAAAAAAAATTCATAGCACCCGACCCCTTTGCCTGTCAGTCGGATTGAGTGTGATTCATGATCAGGTGCCACATCAGTCTGACCCGATCTTTTCTCGCCATAGTCGATACATATATGTGCATCCGACTGCAGGCATCTTCTTAAAATTTTCATGTTCAGTAATTTATATCTTGTGGTACTAATTGGAATCTCCTCTTTGGTATTTTCTAAGAGACTTCTGTGAAAGATTTCTAATAATGAATTTCAACAGACTAGGGAACCATGAATAAAACCTGTAGCTCCTACCAAAAAAAGTAATAATAAAAATACATTTCCCTTTCTCTTATTTTTTTTTTTTTTTTGTATTGCCCTTTTTTTCTTTCCAATCAAAAGTAATATCTTAAAATCTAATTTTATTTGTTAGTCCGTGGAGCAAGAAAATTATCGAGGCAATATTGTATTGAGGCATAATCACACACACACGCGTGCACGCACACATGCACACACAGAGTGCAGCAACTGATTCATCTCAAGTAATTTTTAACAACAATTGGTAAAAAAACTAACGTACTGTAGACGACCACTCCCTCTCACGATCACGCCCACATATTAGTTATTTTATTTCCATCGGACAGTCCTTGTTATCCTAGTCAGAATTGTAGTTTTTTTTGGACGTGACTTCATTAACATGTATTATCGAATGTGATCCACGCCCATCCAGTATGTTAAACGGGCTTTTCCGTTCCTTTGAACACCAGCCCAATTCAGCCCCACGTCCGCTTTGATCTCGGCCGGTTCACAGCCCAAACCCACACCCGGCCCACCACCTTGAAACCCCTAAACCGCCCCCATTCAATCGCCAGCACCCTTTTTTCAGGAGCTCAGGTCTCCTCTAATTGGTCGGGCCGGTCGGCGGGCCCGGCGTCCATCACAGCCGCATGTAGTCTGCTGGAGTACGATTTACTTTCGGGTCGCCTGCCATCGTGCGGTTGTGATACGAACGGGCCAACCGACCGGAGCCAACCGACTGGAGGAGATCCAAACTCTTTTTTTCAGCGCGAATCCTTCCCTCCGATCACCCAACCCCCACAGCTTTCCAACACCGGCAGCATACGGTCCATTCTCCTCGCACCCGATCGCCTCCATCTCCGATCATCCGGCGCCTGATCGCCGGACTCCTCTGGGCGCTCCGCCTTAATCGAGGTACGCGTTGCGCTCCACCTCGCTCCTTGTATGCCCGAAAAGGGCGAAGGCGAGACGGAGGGGAGGGAATCGAATCTCCCCGTATCACTGCCTCTCTGCTGCAAAGGATCGAACACTCAAAGGACGTGAAACCCCAAATCACGAGAAAGAAGTGCTTGGCTCCGCATTACTCTCCTCTTCAAAGCCCAAAGCCATGGAGAGAGGCAGGTAGAGAGAGGCAAGACTCAAGAGAGATGGGGGGAGGGGGGGAGAGCTCCGCCAAGGCACCCTCGGCGTACCCGGGAGTGCTCATACCGCCGTGGTGGGAGGAGGCAGCCAACACCATCGCCTACGACTCCGCCACCTGGCCACCGCCCATCGCCCTCATCTGCGGCCCAGGGAACAGCGGCAAGTCCATCTTCTCCCGACTTCTCCTCGATACCCTCTGGAAGAGGTCCACTCTCCCTCCTTCTCTTCTGTTCTTGCTCTCATTGATGATAAATGTTCTGATGTCGATACCTTTGAATGGATGCCGGTCGAAGGTATAAGAGGGTGGGTTACTTGGATACAGATTTGGGGCAGCCGGAGTTCGCCACTCCCGGTTGTCTCTCCCTTCACGTCATCGATAGGAAGACTCCAGGCAAGTTCCAATCGCGATCTCTTTGCTTTTCTCTTCTCTTTATGGGGATGAAGTGGGGAAGCTTCACCTTGATGGTTCCTTTTATCTGGCTGCAGATTTGTCAATCCTGTGCCTGAAGAGGCCCGAGAGGTAGGCTACCCATTTTGCATTCCCCTTTGTTTATCACTTCTAGTGTTTCACAACTGCACAATGTACTTACTTAACTATATAAATTATCTTTGTTTCCTAGATGTAGATTTTTATGGGTCTTAGATAAACCACAGGCCATTTGCTTGCTAAATCACTAATGATAGAACTTACAAATTACGATGTCATTAGTTAAGTTTCGATCTTTTAGCACACTGCCATTACATCATCATAATGCTTTGAGCTGTTTGCTCATGTTATGGCTGTATCCTTTAACACTGATGTTGTCTAGAGTATTCAATTGCTTCTTTCAACCAGTTAAGTGCCATGTATTCCACAAGATAACAGGCCAAACAATGCTCTTAAATTGATACTCGGAAATGAGCTGCCAGCCTATTTGGCAAAATGGGCAGCCACCTATTTGAAGCCCTTAGAAGTTTTAGTAATTTTTTGTGAGCATAAACACCTTATCTTAGATAGAACACCCACAAAAAATCAGTACATTCTAAGACTCCTAGGGGCATCAAATGTTAGAAGTTTTATCGAACGTTCGTTGTAACCATTAATCTGAAATATAACATTTGATGCCCCTAAAAGTTTTAGAATGTGTTGATTTTTGGTGAGTGTGCTATCTAATGTAAGGTGCTTATGCTCATAAAAAATCAGCACATTCTAAGACCCCTAGGGGTTTCAAATGGGTGGCTGCCCAATTCGTCAAAATAGGCCGCCAACGTAAACCCTGTATCCTCTCTCTCTATCTCTCTCTTTATATATATATATATATATATATATATATATATATATAGTAATGTCCACGTCTTCAGCACTGCAACGTCTGCCTTCGGCAGCAAAACACATTCAATAGGGGCGCCATATTCAGCGACTGCAGCCACACTCGTTTGCCCCTACATTCGTCCTTCAGTCATGCATGTCGGCCATGGATAAAAATACTGGTCGCAGACAAATTATCGGCCGGCCGAAAAACGGTACGAACCGGGTGGTACGAACTGGTATCGGTCTGAACCGGTCCATACCGGTGTGAATTGATTTTTGGTTTCAAAAAAATTTAAAAAAAATAACCAAAAAATCCAGAATAATCTAAAATATTGGTTTGTAATGTTTTTTTTTATTAGTAAACTAGTTATAGGTATGAACCGGTTTTTTTAAGTTATAAAGTCACTGTTTTCACTGTATGATTCTAAATTGTGGAATTTGCTATAATTATTAAATTGTATGTGTTAGATTAGCCTAGTATTATGCTTAGGGATTACAAAACACAATTCATGACCATTGCACAAACATGAATTACACGACTACATGAGTCATATTTTACAATTTCACATAATAAACACAAATTCATAGTCCTAAGACTCCGAACATGTTTAGCAAATAAATACATATCCATAACTTACAAGAGTAGAGAATTAGATATTTTTACCTAATTAAACTGAGTAACTTAGTACCACATGGAACTTCGGACAGGCTGCATTTCATCATCATCATCATCACCATTGCCTCGTGGATGACCGGATGGCGTCAATGTCGGATATTGGAAGAAATCATACACAAATGACTGATATTAAGGCTCTCCGTACGAACTCCCAAATTGGGAGTTTGTACGGGGTGTCCCAATGCTACAATTATTTGGTTTTTTTTCAAAAAAAATATAACAAAAGAAAATAAAAATGAAAAAAATCCAAATTTGCATGAACCGATCATGCAAATTTGGAGATGATGCTTATAGATCTATAGATCTAAGCTTTGATGGCATAGATCTGGCCCATATCAACATTTTCACCACAATTATTTGGTTTTTTTTCAAAAAAAAAAAGCAACAAAAGAAAATAAAAATAAAAAAACCCCAAATTTGCATGAACCGATCATGTAAATTTGGAGATGATGCTTATAGATCTAAGCTTTGATGGCATAGATCTAACCCATATCAACATTTTCACCATAATTTTTTGGTTTATTTTTAAAAAAAATGAAAAAAAAAAATGAAAATTGAAAAGCCCCCAAATTTGCATGAACCGATCATGCAAATTTGGAGATGATGCTTATAGATCTATAGATCTAAGCTTTGATGGCATAGATCTAGCCCATTTCAACATTTTCACCATAATTATTTGATTTTTTTCAAAAACAATGCAACAAAACAAAAGAAAAATGAAAAAAATTATAAAAACATACCTTCAAATGTGATTTTGATCTTGCAAATTCGAGTTTTTGGCTTCAAATCTTGCAAATCCAGCTAGTATGGAGCTTCACCCCATGTGGGAATGAAGAAAGATGCCCAAAAAAATAAAACCGGAATGAAAAAACCACCCAAAACTATGCCTAATAACCGGAACCGGTTCAAACCGGCCGGTTCGAACCGGTATTTAGTTGAACCGGTCGGTATTTACACGATTTGATCCTCGCAACCAGTATCGACTAAATACCGGTGCGGTTCGGTCCGGTTCCCGGTTTGAACCGGCCAGTACGGTTCGTACCGGCCGGTTTTTGATCCTTGATGTCGGCACTCCCCCGATTGCCTACAGCAGCACTTTCCCGCCACCTCCAGCGACCACGGTCACCCTCGACGTCGACACTCATGCACGTGCAACCACCTTCGATGGCCACCCCTTCCCCCTTTGTTTTGTCAAAATTTGATGGTTTTTATAAACTCTATGGAGAAGTGCCGAAGCCAAGGGAGAAATGCCTCTAACGGTGGTCTGGGGAATGACGACAAGTACGAGAATTACTCTACAGGGAGATGTCGCATGTCGGCCGCCTTTTAGACTTTCTACGGGGAAGTGCCACCTTTTGGCATTGGAATTACTTGTGGCACTCCCTTTAGAAAAGATTCATAAAAAAAATTACTCAACCAACCCATACTTGTCAACACTCCCCCAGTCGCCTTCAGCATCACTCCTCCGCCGCCTCTGGTGGCCATGAGGGAATGGTGAGGAAACCAAGGCAAAATAAATAATTTCAAAAAGAAGATAAGATCAATGTTATCTAAAAGCTTCAAGAACATTAAAAAACCAACATTATTCTTTCCTGATACCTATTGTCTAGAACTTTCTACACCCATTCATATCAAAATTCAATAATACAAAGAAGTAAATCAAATGCTTGAAACTTAAAAAGAAAGTTAAAGAACACAAATTGACTTATTGAATCTCAACGATATCTCCGGTCTAAATGTTTGAAACCAGACTCTGATTCACTAATGCCTCCATCGCTCTCTTCGCTGATGCTTTAATTTTCAGGTGGGGAAGATTGTAGCTTTTGATCCATCTGATTGTTTATCATCTTGCTCCACTGCATATCCAGAAAATGAAAGCAGGTGTAAAGTTCCTAATCAGAGAGACTTTCCTCCTCACAAAAAGAACTAAATTTTCCGACCAGAGCCCCCAAATCTTCATTCTCTCTCACACACACACACTCTCTCTCTATCCTGATCCTTGCCTCTTCGATTGCATGTGAAAAATGGGGAATGCATTCCCAGAAGACAACAATGGACAAAAGTTCACAACAAAAGTCCAACACCCATCTCGTGTTTTTTATTAGATTGAGAACCCGATCAGACAAAACCCTATGAAAACTCGAACGATTTCTCTTTGTTCCCCTAAATCCGAAGATAAAATAAACAACTTGAACCGTCAAAAGTAGAATATACTCAAGATGATGAAAGAACCATAACTTGATGTACCGGTGATACCACCTGTTGCGGCAAGGTAGCAGAGACCACCGCTTACGAAGTAGATGAGGTCGGTGTCACCACCGTGGTCCCGTCGTCATGACATTCGCCGGATGCACCTTTGAGTTTGTGGCCATGGTGTTCGTCGGCTGCACCTTTGCGCTCTCCAAACACCAGCGCATCGTAAAACTCCCACTGCGTGATGAAGTTGCCCCTCCTGCAAAAGAGATCCTGCGAGCTAGAATAATCGAAACCCTAGGTGACTGAAGGGGGGGAGTCAAATCGAAGTAGTCTTTTGGTTTGCTTATTGGAAGAAGAGAGTACGTGTCGCAATGGCAGCGGTACTTCTTGGGTTGCTCCACCTCTTCCTCATCCTCTGTCGGCGCTTAGGGTGAGAGAGAGATATAGAGAGTTACGGGGTCATTCGGAATACCGAACGTTTACTCTAAATGTTTAAAATAGAATAATGTGGCATACTGGCATCCATCACAATGTCCATTTGCCTTTTCGGTCGAGGCTATGTGCCATTCATTGGCTGGGGCTGTGCATTAGACGACTGTGATCGCGAGCATTTGAGTAGAGAGATAATTTTGGCACTACAATGAGATGTGGGGGAGATAGATATAAATATAATTACAAAATTCGGATAGAGAGAGAGAGAGATAATTTTGGCGCTATAATGAGACGTGGGGAAGAGATAATTACAGAAGTCTATTAATGGAGAGAGTTATTATGGTTTTTTTTTTTTTAAAAACCCCTCACTTTATATATGTATTTCTTCCACACCTCAGGTGAACCTCATTTATCCTAGCTATCTAGATAGATCTTAATCGTCGATTGTGTTGTCCCATTATATCTAAGACGCTACATCCTTCTCATGTTAATATATATATAGAGAGAGAGAGAAAGAGAGAGAGAGAGAGAGGAAACGGGCAATGAGCTGCCAGCTTATTTCACTAAAATGGGCAAAACCATTTGAAGTCCTTTGAAGTTTTAGAATGTGCTGATTTTTTGTGAGCATAAGCACCTTATCTTAGATAGAACACCCACAAAAAATTAGCACATTCTAAAACTCCTAGAGGCATCAAATGTTAGAAGTTTTATCGAACGTCCATTTTAACCGTTAATCTAAAATATAACATTTGATGCCCCTAAAAGTTTTAGAATGTGCTGATTTTTTGTGGGTGTTCTAAGGTAAGGTGCTTATGCTCACAAAAAATCAGCACATTCTAAGACTCCTATGGGCATCAAATAGGCGGCTGCCCATTTCGTCAAAATAGGCCACCAACCTATACCCCATATCCTATATATATATATATATATGGGGAGGGATACTCTTACTCATGGCCTCTTACTCATATAGTTACCTATGATCCGGGCCGTCCATTAAATCCCGACGTACGGTTCGGATTAGATAGAGAATTAAAGCAATGGTGTCCACATTAAATGCGGGCTTTTAATACGGGCATTTAATGCGGACACCATTGCTTTAACTCCCCATCTAATCCGAACCGTACGTCGGGATCTAATGGACGGCCTGGATCATAGGTAACTATATGAGTAAGAGGCCATGAGTAAGAGTATCCCTCCCCATATATATATATATATATATATATATATATATATATATATATATATATATATATATATATATATATATATATATATATGTGTGTGTGTGTGTGGGGACAGGGAGCCTGGACCTCAGGTGCAGCGTGAACGCTACACCGGAGCCCCCTGCGCGTGCCACGTGTCCCTCAAAATCGGCCGCCCCGCCTTTAAAACCGCGAGACGAACCGCAGCCGTCCGATCGATTCGATCGGACGGAAGATCCGGCCGCCCGCCTGTAAAAACGCGGGATCCAGTCGCCACCGTCCGATCCGTGCAGTGCACCCCACCCGCCGCCTTCTGATCCGTGCAGCGCACCCCCGCCGGTGTATCAGTTGGCCCGGGTGATTCCCATCCGTTCGATCAGGGGAATCGAACGGATAAAATCGAGTTTCGTTGTTATTGTAGCCGCTACAGTAACAGCGAAAAACGTTTTTGTCCGTTCGATTCCCTCGATCGAACGGACGGGAATAACCCGGCCCAACTGAAACAGCGGACGGGGGTGTGGTGCACGGATCAGACGGCTGGGTGAAACGGATCGGACGGTGGGCGCTGGATCCCGCGTTTTTACAGGCGGGCGGCCGGATCTTCTATCCGATCGAATCGATCGGACGGCTGCGGTTCGTCCCGCGGTTTTAAAGGCGGGGCGGCCGATTTTGAGGGACACGTGGCGCGCGCAGGGGGCTCTGGTGCAGCGTTCACGCTGCACCTGAGGTCCAGGCTCCCCGTCCCCTATATATATATATATATATATATATATGAGGAATGGGATGCTGCCTATCAAAACAGCATTTTTGCTGCTTTGAGACATTGTTTGACCATCCTAAAAGTTTTGGAATTTGATGAAATTTGGTGAGGGTGTTGTCTAGGGTAAGATGATCATCCTCACAAATTTTTATCAAATTCCAAAACTTCTAAGAGGGTCAAATGGTCGAAGCAAAATGCTGCAGATTTTAACGGTGACTACAGACGACTGATTTTGCTTCGACCATTTGAACCCCCTAGAAGTTTTGGAATTTGATGAAAATTTGTGAGGATGATCATCTTACCCTAGACAACACCCTCACCAAATTTCATAAAATTCCAAAACTTCTAGGATGGTCAAACAATGTTTCAAAGCAGCAAAAAATGTTGTTTTGATAGGCAGCATCCCATTCCTCTATATATATATATATATATATATATATATATATATATATATATATATATATATATATCATTTAATGCGGACACCATTGCTTTAACACTCCCCATCTAATCCGATCACCGTACGTCGGGATCTAATGGACGACCCGGATCATAGGTAACTATATGAGTAAGAGGCCATGAGTAATATATATATATATATATATGGGGAAATGCTTAAATGTGATCCGTGCGGTCCGCACCCGCAGTCGTCCGATGTGGTGCACCGCACCGCGCCGCGTGCATCGGACGGCTGCGGATGCGGACCGCACGGACCGCAGACCGCATCTAAGCATGCCCCTATATATATATATATATATATATATATATATATATATATATATATATATATATATATATATATATATATATATATATATATATATATATATATATATGAGGGCTGGGTTCCTATGACATGTCATAGGGAGTACCCTATGACATATGGTGAATAAGTAATGCTAGAATGTTTAGAATGTGCTGAATTTTTTTGAGAGTGATCACCTTATCTTAGATAGAATGTCCACAAAAAATCAAAGCATTCTAAAACTTGTTGGGGCATCAAAAGATAGAAGCTTTATCGGCCATCCATTTTAACCGTTAAATTGAAAATCATATTTGATGCCTTTAGAAATTTTAGAATGAGCCGATTTTTTGTGGGGGTCCTATCTAAGATAGGGTGATCATTCTCATAAAAATTCAAAACATTCTAAATATTCTAGGGTTACTAACTCACCATATGTCATAGGGTACTCCCTATGACATGTCATAGGAACTCATTTCCCTATATATATATGTATATATATATATATATATATGGGGAGGGATACTCTTACTTATGGAATCTTATACAATTACACACCGTCATTTACCTACCCTAGATGTTTTAGAATTTGATGAACCTTGGTGGGGATGTTATTTATGGCAAGGTGATCGTTCTCACCAAAAATTATCAAATTCTATAACCGTAGGGGCATCAATTATGATATTCAAATTAACGGTTAAAATGAACGATCGATAAACCTTCTAATATTTGATGCCCTTAGAGGTTATAAAATTTGATGATTTTTGGTGAGGATGATCAACTTGCCATAGATAGTATCCCCACCAAGTTTCATCAAATTCTGAAACCTTTAGGGTAGTTAAAAGCACTGTTTTAAAACTCAGAAAAACTCGGCCAAGTCGGACCAAGTCGACTCGACTCGGACATATTTCGAGTCGAGTTATTTGGCCGAGTCAGAATGAGTTTGGAGAAAACTCGACCGAGTCAGACCGAATTTACTTGACTCGGCTGACTTTCAAGTCGAGTCCGAGTTTCAAGTTTTTGAACAATGGGTAAAAGGTGGTGTGTAATTCCATAAGTAAGAGTATCCTTGCCCTATATATATATATATATATATATATATATATATATATATATATATATATATATATATATATATATATATATATATATATATATATATATATGGTGAGGGATACTCTTACTCATGGCCTCTTACTCATATAGTTACCTATGATCCGGGCAGTCCATTAGATCCCGACGTACGGTTCGGATTAGATGGGGAGTTAAAGCAATGGTGTCCGCATTAAATGCGGGTTTATAATATGTGTTTTTAATTCGGGCATTTAATGTGGACACTATTGCTTTAACTCCCCATCTAATCCGAACCGTACGTCGGGATCTAATGGACGGCCCGGATCATAGGTAACTATATGAGTAAGTGGCCATGAGTAAGAGTATCCCTCCCCTATATATATATATATATATATATATATATATATATATATATATATATATAAATCGGGACTAATCGACGACTAGTCCCCAGGTGGTATTTTTCTGACCGATTAATTCAGATTCTTTCATACTAGGCGGAATCCCGACTAGTCTCCGACTAGCGACTGAGACTAGTCCCCAGGTAGTAATCTGCAAGCAATTTTGTTTAGATTTTTTTGCATTATCTCGAAGTTTTGAGTCGCAACTATGGCTCTTTTCTATAATCATCTGTTGAGGACTTGAGAATCTTAGATAAAAACATAGACAAATAATTATTGTTTATTTGTTGATATCCATATAACCCTATAATCAAAATTGGGGTTGTTCACATATTAAACATCAACAAACAAATATTGTAATGAATTCTTAATTCTGTGTTTTCTGACATGGGCATGAAGCCAATACAACTGTGTTATGTTACTTATGTATTTATACACATCCTATGAAGTGTGAAGGCATGTATGGTTATTGACCGACTAATATCAGATATTTATTGGCATTTGCTAGTTCATATATCATATATGTTTAGGCTGGGGGAGATTAGAATAAGTTCTTGCTGACTAGTCCTGAATTAGTCCCAACTAGTTCTAGTCAGTCCTTGGCCGTCTAGTGGCCGACTACCAACTTTGACTGCATATATATATATATATATATATATATATATATATATATATATATATATATATATATATATATATATATATATATATATATATATATATATATATGGGGGCGGGGAGCCTGCACCCGAGGTGCAGCGTCAACGCTGCACCGCCCCCTTGTTTTACCTACCTAGAAGTTTTGGAATTGGATGAAATTTGGTGAGGGTGTTGTCTAGGGTAAGGTGATCATCCTCATAAATTTTCATCAAATTCTAAAACTTCTAGGGGGGTCAAATGGTCGAAGCAAAATCAGCCGTCCGCAGTTACCGTTAAAATCTGCAGATTTTGCTTCGACCATTTGACCCCCCTAGAAGTTTTGGAATTTGATGAAAATTTGTGAGGATGATCATCTTACCCTAAACAACACCCTCACCAAATTTCATCCAATTCCAAAACTTCTAGGTAGGTAAAACAAGGGGGAGGTGCAGCGTTGTTGCTGCACCTCGGGTGCAGGCTCCCCGCCCCCTATATATATATATATATATATATATATATATATATATATATATATATATATATTGCAATATTTGTTTCTTTTTATCATGTGATGCGATCACACTCTTGACTGACTATGTTGTTTTGTGAATTCCCTTTATGAACCTTAGTGCAACTTCCAAATGTTTTATGTTTCTTTCAGGTGCTTCTTTTTTGGCGATGTTTCTCCAAAGAGGGATCCAGAAGCTTATTTAAATAACATCTTCAGCTTATATGATCATTTCATTAAAGAGTATCACCTCTCTAGCGAGTTGGATAATCATGGGAAATCTATGTTGCCTCTTGTTGTTAACACACCTGGATGGGTGAAAGGTACACTTTCAGTATTAGCTGCTTCTTACTTGTCTAATTTTGCTGTTATTTGATTAAATCTTAGAAGCTTCAAACTCTACACCAACAGAAAAAGAAGCTTCAGTTCTTCTTAAAATGTTGCAGGCTTGTTTATTGTAGAAGTTCCTGGATGCTTTTGATTGTGACATAATCTAAGCTGAAATGACAGTGCAACATTCTGCTCAATTTTCTTATTGCAGGTGCTGGTTATGATCTATTGGTGCGGATGCTGAGGTATTTGTCTCCCAGTCATGTGGTTCAGATACGCGTCTCTGCAGAGATTCAGAATCTGCCAACTGGGACTTTCTGGTTGGATGAAAATAAAACGGAACCGGTTAATTTGATCGAAATATGTGCAGCATGCAAGGACTCTTTAATTCGGCCGTGAGTTTTTTTTATATGGCCTTTATTAATTAATAGTGAATTATATTAATCCGAAAAAAGTTTAGATGTTTAAAAGGTGCTATTGTATTTTTATGTAATAGGTTTCTTCATTGCTTTTCATTTCTATATGCATGAGGTAAATCTGTCTGGTTACTTTTGCAGTACCTACATCTGCACTGTGAGAATAGGAATAGCAATAGCAATTTGTTACAAGATTGTCAACAACGTTTATCCTGCACCCACTGCAATCATATCAACTATTACAAGGACTTATTATGTTAATTTTGCGGAGTCATGATGGTTAAATTGTGCATATGTATTTTTTTCTTTTAGATTTGTTCATTTAGATTTTCCACTCCTAAACAATCAAGTGTTATCTCATTATGAAGAGACCAAACTTTGCCTTTCAGAGAGAGTCTCAGTTATAGATTGTCTACCAAACACAACAAATCAACTTATTGGTTCAAAGCTCTGAATAGTTATCAAGGTGTTAAAAATGTTGGGAGTTCAAGTTAGTATGCAAAAAATGTTATTTGGCAAATCTGCAAATGCAGAGTCAGTAAATCACAGAATGGATAGTAAAGATATTATAGAGCTATGGAGGATAAAAACTGAGAAAACTGAAGTGTAATCGCACTATACCTATTCAAAATCTGAACAGTAACATATTCATAACTAGTTGTAATACAAATCATGTTTCTTTCTTTTGTCGGAAAACCCATACTACCCTCTTTTCACAACTTAGTTAACTACAATGATTTTGTTCTTAGCATTTTTTATTTTGATAAAAGTTATTAGGGACTGTAAATAAAGAAATAGTAATAATTGCATTCTTGTGAGGATTAAAAATTTGGTTTGCTGATAAATATGTTGCTTAGAACTTCAGATTGAAAAACGTTATGAACAATTAGGTGCCCTAAAAATGGATGGAGAATTTTTTACTATAGTTACTAACAATATTGATATTATTTGTTGAAGCAAAAAATCTGTAGACATCGATTAGCTGGTTGCATTTCGTGACTTTAGTTATCTCGCATCTTTCTGATACAGCAGCTGTCGGCATGCTCAAGCCTTGTGCAGAAAAAGTCTCAAAAGAAGTTTCTACACAATAGAAGTTTGACTAAGCTGCATCATAGGTTGAAAGATACCATCTTAAAGGGTGAGGCCTAAGATCCTTATAAATAAAAGTGAAAAAAGAGAGAAAACGGAGAAATAAGAACCATATTCTATTTTAAAATTTTTATTCATTGAGAGCATAAAATGTTGGGATTTTCCAAGCCTCTTACATATATATATAGACGACCGGAATTACTTGAACCATTGTACTAAAACTCAGTCCGACTCGAGTCAATGTGCCTGAGTCGACTCGACTCGACCGAAAATCGAGCTGACTCGGTCAGCGACTCGGGTTTGCAGAGACTCAGACTTGACTCGGGAGAGATTTGAATATATATATATATATATATATATATATATATATATATATATATATATATATATATATAAAGAGAGAGAGAGAGAGAATACGGGGTATGAGCTGACAGCCCATTTGCTGAAATGGGCAAATGGGCTGTCAACAAGAGCCGTCCGATTGGATTGATCACCACCGTTTAAAAAAAAAAAAAAAAAAACCAACAAATCAGAGCTGTTAACAACTCTCAGCCCCCGTCCCCGTCCCCAACCCCCTCCAGCCCCCTCACCGACCCGGCAGCCCTCCGGCGACCCCCGACCCCTCCGGCGACCTCCGTCCCCACCCGGCAGGGTCCCGGTGGACACCCGACCCTCGGCGACATCCCGGCAGACACCCCGGCGGACCACCGGTGAGCCCCGACCCCCTCCGTCGACCCTGTCCCCCTCCGGCAGCCCTCCAACGCCCTCCGACAGCCACCCGGCGCCGGGGTGGCTGTCGGAGGGCGTCGGAGGGGGACAGGGTCGACGGAGGGGGTCGGGGCTCGCCGGTGGTCCGCCGGGGGGTCGAGGCTCGCCGGGGTGCTGCCGGGTGGGGACGGAGGTCGCCGGAGGGGTCGGGGGTCGCTGGAGGGCTGCCGGGTCGGTGAGGGGGCTGGAGGGGGTCGGGGACGGGGGCTGAGAGTTGTTAACAGCTCTGATTTGTTGGTTTTTTTTTTTTTTTTTAAACGACGGTGATCAATCCGATCGGACGGCTCTTGTTGACAGCCCATTTCAGCAAATGGGCTATCAGCTCATACCCCGTATTCTCTCTCTCTCTCTCTCTCTCTCTCTCTCTCTCTATATATATATATATATATATATATATATATATATATATATATATATATATATATATATATATATATATATATTACCGAGTCGAGTCTTCGAGTTACTCGACTCGGTGGACTTTCGAGTCGAGTCCGAGTTTCGGGTTTTTGAACAATGACTTGAACCCAAGAAACTTAGTTTAATCGAAGGCATTATATTAACAACTTTATTCAAACTGTTAAACCTAAGGCATGAATAAAGAAACCAAAAAAACACACTCAAGTCCCTAGTGCCACATCACTACTTTAAGGCATGATAACTTGGTCAAATGAGCCTTTTTCGTCTCTCTAACATATCTAAGATTCTAAATAATGGATCTCACCGAGGTACCCCAAAACATATATTATAAGCTGAAATGGGCAGTCAAATCTCAATTTATGACTTGTAATTTGTAAATTGTGACTGCTATTAAATCCACAGATATGTAACCATCGGTGAAAATTAAAATGTTGACACGATCTAATCCTAACTTAAACCTAAGGCTATCAATTATCAACCTACTCGAAGTGCTTCCTTTGCACGAATCTTATCATCGAGTACCTCCATTCTCTCCCGTCGTTGGATTTGTTGCAATCAACAATTCAACAGTGGATTCCAATATTTTACCTGTTGTTTTGTGCAAACATCATGGTGACGATGACATTGCGTCATTGATTTAGAAGAAGATAATTGGTGATTGGATCTTGTCCCATTTTTGGATCGAATGGGTTGGAGAATTGGTTCATAATAACACTTTGAAAATTTTTGGAAATATATGCCCTAATGTAATATAATGTTGATATCTTATAAATTCGACTTTTTGAGGACATTATGAGTACTGTGTCTTTTTCCCATGGTACATTGGTACCACAACATACTTCATTATTTAACAAGGGCCACAAGTTGCAGTTATAAGTGTGTGATGGTGTATGGATGAAACCCACGGTTAGAAAGGTGTTTACAAGGATTACCTTGTAGCCTATATAGTTCCTAGTCTCCAGCCTATGGTGAAGTAACTCACTTCATCAAGTATGACTATTGCACATTAAGGTGGTCTGTTTCGGCCACTGGAGTGGGTGGTGTGCTAGGTGTGTTGGACACATAGAATTGGACCATTTCTTAAGACTAATCTTACACATTGTCAAGACATATTAGGTCCTCACTAGTGCATATCGAAAAGGACTAAACCTTGTAGGAGTCATGAAATCGAGCTATGGATGAAAGACTCTAAACTCGGAAGGAGTCATGAATCCGGACTCTGATGTTGAATGCTTCGACTTACCGAGAGAGATTTTGTTATGGTCAACACCGTGGTATATTGGGTAGTCGGTACTAGAGTTATGAAAGCACAAATATGCCAAGATGAGATCCACACACTAAGGAGAGATGTTCCCTTGAGTTGACTTATAAGTCTGGTCACTGAAAATCTAGTCAAGTGACCGCTTTCATGAAAATGTTTCACTGACAATTTTGGAAACAACTTTTTAGTAATGGTTTCATGTCGTGGCAAGGTGGTTTAAGTCATAAGACTTTTAGCATAAAAGAAGTAAGCGGACTATGTGGTGATAGTTAATCCAAGAATCATGATTGGCTCCTAGGTCTGCTAACGGACATATGTGAGGAGCTTGTTGCATCACTTAGTATAGAAGGAAAGTCATGACCGTAATTTCCACAAGTTAGGAGTTTCAATCGCTCTGGTGCAGTGGGATCGTGAGTGACTAACTGGTTGTTCGTGCAGCCAATGTCGAAACTATTGTTGCCATTTGAACAAAGTATATGGAGCGTTTAAGTTCCCTATGATAAATCGGAAGGGCCTATGTGTGAGCCATAACACGAGTCAGAGCTGACCACATAATCTAACCTAGGTTCCTTTGGTATATAGGACACTTGTGTGCACATTTGGTTAAGTATGGATGGTCTAGGGTTTTGTGTATTGGAGGCTTGGAGCCAATTGGACTGGATCTCCATGTACTTGACCATAGTCCCCTAGTATGTGGTTTTGTATGGACTGTGGGCTTCCAAAATTGGAGCCCATGTCTGGGTTGCATAAGGGGACTACATTAGGGTTAGGGTTTCTATAGTGGACGGCTACATGGTTCCATTTATGGTTGGCTATGGTGAGGGAAGGTGGCCATGCAAATTGTCCAGGAACATTCCCTGATTCTCTCCTCTCCCAAGGAAATTGAAGACAATATGTCGAGAGAATTAAACAACAGATCTTGTACTAAAAGCAAGGAGGCCTAAGGTTTTTTAAAACTACCCCTCCCCTTTATGAAATAGTGGAGTTGGTCCTCCTTGGCGAGCGTGCCATACTTGGCCAAAAGAGAAATGGAAGGGAGAGAAAGAAAGAAACGAAAAGAGAGAAAGGTTAAGGCCTGATGGAGGAAGGTCCCACTACCTTTAGCCGGAGGTTTGCTCGTGGGGATCTGTCGTGAGATATTCTGGTTTGCCATCGACTTCCCCTTTTTGCTTCATCATTCATAGAGTTGCCAAAGCTATTCATAGAGGTGTCAAAGATGGTTATCCTGATGCAGTCGAAGGATCGATAAATTGCAGAACTTCAATAGATCTAACCACTTGCTTGCCACCAATAGAGTATGTAGAAGACCTCTGATTGGATGATGATTCCACCACGAATGGAGATTCATCAAGGTGAGTAGGAAGCTTTTCATTATATATTTGCTTCGTTATTAATAATAACTCATGTATACACACGTACATATATGTAAATTAGATGTGATGCTATTTTATCTTAATGTATTAGCATAGACCTTTTGCTTCTAGTTTATTTGATTGCATGAGATAGATCTAGAGGGTTTTTTTACTTGTTTTATATATAGGATCTAGAGGATTTTTTTACTGCTTTTATATATAGGATCTAACATGATTTATGTTAGATCATAAATCAGATCTACCTTTGTGGTTATGGTCTCATGATTACATAGATAGGTAGAACTTGTAAGTTAGATCATAGTTTTTGATATTACAGTTCAAACATAATATAACTTGGAACTTGGATGAATCTGTAAGAGCAAGTTAAGAAAGAATGTTCTACACAGTAGAAGGTCATTTAAGCATAGGCTCAAGACATGAACTTATAAGGCCAAGGCATACCCTAGCAACTAAAAGGGAGGGGAGAGAGCAAATTGATAAGAAATTATGACCGAGTTCAATTTTAGCTCATCAACATAACTCAGATTGCATTTTATTTCATAGCAATAGGTATGGGATTGGAATCGTCATTCCATTCCATGGTCTAAAAAAGTTACGTGGTTGATCTCATGGAAAGTAATGGTGACTACCATACACTCCATTTGGCGGAATGGGCAAATTCTCCACCCATCTCGAGGGATGCCCATTCCATTCCTTTGAAGGTAACCCTCGGATCCGACTCAGCATGATACAACATGACCCACCGGACCTGATCCAACGCTACCGGACTTAATCACATCCGACATAACTCAATCACATTCGAACTAAGTCAACTAACCCAATATGCCCAACCTGAACCGACCTAAGGTGACATGACCTGAGTCAAGCCAATTTGACCCGATATTCAAGTCAACCATCATGGTCAGATAGTACAGGTCACCTGGCCTAATCAGTTAATTTGGATCAATAAACTTAGTCTTCTAGTACGGGTAAATTAGTTTGGGAGTATTTTTAGTAAGTTCAACTTAAAATAAATTTGATTCCAGTATTTAAATTGATCGCACCAAACACTTGTATGGAATGATCAATCCTTTCTTGGGCATTCCTTGCTATCACAGCCAAAACAAGAGCATGAGAATGACCATTCCCATTCTTTTGCTTTCCATTTCCTTTCTCATTCTATTACAGTCCTGTGAATAATGAGGTCTTAGTGTTGGTGTAACCCCTACATACACTGGCAATGATTACTTGAAACCTAGACTTCATAAAAAAACACAATTAACAATTTAATCCTGGCCGTTAAATAGTTAAATAAAGGGTGAGACCGGAGAGACTAAAATATACATGAGTGTCTATGTTCCCACATTACCACTTCCATAACTTCGTTAGAATGAGCCCATTAGGTATATCAAACACAGCGAAATGATGGGTCTCATCAAGGTAGGCCATGCATATATTAAAAGCCTAAAATTGACACAAGGGTTGTTATGACCCTCAGAAGTTGCAAATTCTAAATCCATTAATACCTAAAGATGATTGAAAATTTAAAATATAACTCGATCCTTAATTTATACCTGAACCTGTCTATGCATGCATGCCTCCCACAACACTTAGGAGCTAGGGGCTTTGGTTGCTGGAATATGAACTAAAAGGATCTGTCTTATATAGTTCCAATCTCTCTAATTGTTAAAGCATATCACTACAGTCGGCAATTTCAGAGAAGTACTTGTTTTGCTTTTGGGTTTGTCCTTTTAGTCCTTCTCATTATAGATTATCAATCCTTTTCTATGTTTATTTATTGAAGGAATTTTAGAGATATGTCCATCTCTTCCTAGGAGAGATCTAACTTCCCCTTGGTGTACATGGCTCTCATACCCTGCATTGCACCTTACTTGGGACTCCAAAGTCAAACAATGGTATTAATCGATGCCTTTCAACCAATGGGCTGCTGCCACTTAACCCAGACGAGGTCTAAAACTATCATCCTAGAATGAGGCTATCCTTAGTCAGAATTTTATCATGGACTTGGTACTTTTTTTTGGGAGGAATCGTCATATTAAACTAAAACTGAAGTGCTAGAATTGACATCATTTTTGTGAAGGAATGCGTAAACCTTGATGTGAGTAGTTATGTTTTAGTTTAAACACAAAACTATTTTTGGTCTATTCTTTAGTGCTATTTTTGGGCTAAAAAATGATGTAGCTCTCACTGTTGTTTCTTCTTGACCTGCCAAAGCAACATTTGAATGAAGATAAAAGCCTATTGTGGAGTGTCTTCGGATTGTTGTGCTAATCAAGATCAGAAGAACCATAGTACAATTTATATTTGTAATCACAACTAGGAGAAGCATTCTTATACTAGAATGTAGTTTGAGCTTCTTGCAAGTATGATACTCTAATTTTGTGAGATATTTATTATAACTATTCTTTTCCTTTTTTTTATTTGTTGAGAAGCAACCAGTATCACTGGTGACAGGCTCCTATGTCCCTTTTAGTGGATCGAAACAAAAGTTGCAAGATCATCTCCAATTCATATTTAATAACTTCACATTCTTTATGGTCGTATGATTAAATATTGCAGCACACTTTAAAACTCTCTAGCATATTAGGAGCGGATAGTGTTTCTTGTTTCTCTCTCATAATTTCTCTTATGACGATACATGTGTTTTGTAGTGCGATAATACAAAAGCAAGCAAGGATTATGAGAAATCTTCGAATAATCGCTTATTTTAGGCAGTGTCTGCCAAGAGTGTTAGACATCTCAACTCACAAGGAACTTACTCATAGCTTGGCCTCTATTCCTCCTTATGAAGTTCCTCTATCAAGAATTAAAGTTATGCATCTCCATTGTCAGGTTAGCCAGAAGCATTGCATTATCCACGGGCACATTTTAAAAACTTTATTGTCTATTTTTTTTCTTTTCTATGCTCCTTAAATTTTGCTGTTTTACTTGCCTTCAATCATGGTATATCAGAATGTTGTTATCCACACCTTATTGGTCCTTCTAGGGGTCAACTTGGGCTAGAAATACCAGTCATTGATCAAGCTTTGCCCCAATTTACATTAAGGCGCACTGTTCCACCTTATTTCACACAGCCATTAGTGGGATAAGGCTGTTGTCATTTGGTGCAATTGATGGGTGAAAAGATATAGAATTATATGACTTTATTAAACAACTATGGCCGATTGAGGAGATTAGTGGCCAACTTTTACAGATGTAGGTGTCAAATTCCTATCTAATTTGTGCTTCTGCAAAAAAAGTGATGTGGATTCAATATTGCCTGACAAATCCCATGGCATGGCTGTTTTATTTTAAAAGCAATGCCAAAATATTGAATGTACTCAGCGTTTCGCAATCTTATTCGCAATTCGCCCAAATACTAAATGTCCTCCATGTCCCTGAAAAGAGTAAATGTATTTCAGTATACCTTTTACATTCCATGTAATATAGAATCCTTCCGCTTGAGAAAGTTTACCAAATTACCTTGACATCCTGCGGTTTATTTTATTTTTTTTAATTATCCAAATTACCTTCCTGTCTAGGCTGTCTAGCAAACTGTTTTTCGTCTAGTAATTTTCAAATTACCCTTCACATCACACAGTTCTAATTTATTTGGTTTAGTAAACTTTAAATGATAAGCCATAACCCATCTATTCAGGGCCGCTTTATATAATAGAATAACACTATGATCCTTCAAAGTTTAGTATATCTTTCAACCGATCCACAATATGACATTAATATACTTTGAATTGGTGTCAAGTTCTTGGCCCAGTCAACTTTGTGCAAGAGTGGAGTCAATCATGCAATCATAGGCCAGTTGGTGAGTAGGGAGACATGACTTGTTGATTATGCAGTTTAAGCTAGTGCAATTGTCAAGTGTTGTGAATTATTGAATTCATTTGAGAAGTTTTTTTTTTAAATTAAACTGGGCTGGGAAAAGGAATTGGAGAATGTGATGGGTGCTAGTAGAGTGTAAGCCTTGATCACAAACACCTCGTATCGGTATACTGTGATCTTCCTTACAGCAGAATTTTTACCATTCATTTAGTTAACCCTCTATCCAATGTTTCAAAATTCGGCCGATACCAGTAAGTACCGGTTTCGGGCCCAACTGAATCAATACTCCTTCTAAAACTGGTATTAAACTTGTACCTACCAATACTTGTCGGTATTGGTCCGTTCCGACCGAGTTATGGAGGTATCGGTTGATACCGACAACTATCAGCTGTACGAGTCCATGCTTTAAAATTCATTTGTAGATTGTTTTTTCAATTACCTGAATCAGACTTCTTATGGCATGTTATAATTATCAACAAAGTTCCAAATTCTTCTTCTTTTTTGTTTAATAAGGGAGCATATATAGATGCATAGTTGTTCAGTCTAATCTTATACTCTTGTGTATTTTTCTATGATGAGGGTGGAGTTAGCTTTCAAAGAGTAAAGGTAAACATGCATGGTAACTAAGGCAAGTTGGCAAGTAGGAAGTTTGGCTCTTAGTTACAAAACAAAACACTAGATTATAAAAGCAAAGCAAAAGGTAATTCAATGACTATTTTTCCCTATTAAAACTCACAAGTGAACAAAACACTTCTTCATACTCGATTAGAAGGGAAACCCCTTATCATTGGATTCGACACATGTACCGGCATAAGAGTGCCAACTTGAATGAGAGAGGAAACTTCGACACTTGGGACGTAGATGTAGAATGGGTTTAGATGGGATCATGAGAGGTCCTCCCTTTTATGTAGAGAACCGACACTATGAGCCTAAGGATTTGTAAGAAGTGGCATTCATCAATGACCACGATTCATTAGAATATTGAAATACATAAAATGTTATGTATTCTTCATATTTACACCTTTGTCAAGTGAATACACATATTTAAAGTCTACTAAGTTTCCTTGGATGCCTCCCGTCCTCTCACAAATCCTAAGGCTACTTTGGAACATTTCTAATTCCTCTAGGGGGGGAAAAAAAATCGATCTACCCATTGGCTCCTTCCAGTTGTACTTGCCAGTCTGTAGGAAAACACCTTTGTATTCTCTTCCATGCACATGCCTGAGCAAGCCATGGCATGGATCAAGATTGCCATGTCATTATAGACCAATGGGCTTGTTTCCCAAGAGAAGAAATAGTATGCAAACCTGAGATATCAAAATGGACACACTTCTAACCAATGGGTTTGTTTCCAAAGAGAAGAAATAGTATGCAAACCTGAGATATCAAAATGGAGTCACTTCTTACATGGTGGCAAGAAATAAGAATATCAACAAAGTTGTGATGGTGTATAGGTTTGCAGTTTTTTGGTTCATTGCATATAGAATAACAAGAGTATGATTGTGTACTAGTGTTATATCTTATATGTTGTATAGAAGGATCATACTTTTGTAACATTTTCTCCAAAAATATTTTATATCAAGGATATGGGGGGTTTATATAATTTTTGTTAATTAAGCTGGCTAGATCAAAAGCGTTCATCGATTTGTCTTGCAGAAGTTGGTCATTGACTAATTAACCATAGACCAGGTTGTTAGGTGCTAAACCTATCATATTCCTATCAATATGAACAAGATAAGTGTTGAATAAATGAGAAATATTTGGTGATCCAAGAAGGTAGGGTTGGTGAGTTTTCTTAGCAAGACGCAAATCTTGTTATGTTCATTGTTATTGTTTTCACTTTTCAACCTGTTACAAAACAAACTCTTTATAGTTGGGCAGGGCTTATTTGTTATAGCTATGGCTATGGATGTCAACTAGTTCATAAGTAATTCTAGGATGCCTCATACACTTAGAAAGTCCTAGTAAAGGCTTGTTTGATTAGGAAGTTTCCTATTACAAATTCACTATAACATATGTTACATATCACCAGTGTTTAAAAAGGCGTTTGAGGCTTACGCCTCGAGGCCCGCCTCGAAGTGAGGCGGTCCTGTGTTGCCTCGAGGCGCACGCCTCAGTAGCCACATATAAAAAACTTACACATCTGTATCAAGAGGTGTATGCCTTTGTCCGAGGAGCGTCTCAAGGCGTTCGAGACGTAAGTCTCATGCTCCAGGCGTGAAACATAGGGCGGGGAGAGGTTAAAACCAATGTTTGGTGTGAAAGGGGCACAAAGGGTTTGATATGTAAATCGCCCCCATGGGCCCTTTTTCACCTATTGAAACCTCCTAAACCATTTTAGATCTTTTTAGGTTTTGAAACCCCTTTTTGCCTCCAAAAACCCAAAATCAAGATTTAGTGCTCATTTCTTTTCCGATTTTAATTCCGAAGTTGTATTTTTCTTCTTTGTGGATTGTCTACCAACTACAAGTGAGAAATCAAGATTTGTTTCAAGTTTAAAGGTATAGATCATGATCTTGCTTCTTCTACTAGTTTTTTCTATGTTTTTTTCTTTGTATTTTACCATTTCATGTATTTGTATCATTTTTTTTTTTTTTTGAATTTTGACAATGTTAATCCTATATTCGTATTTTATTGTTTGTTATTACTTGTTAGTTGCTACTTTAATTATTATCTTGAAAATTAAAGAATTAAGCGTGTTTGAGCAATTTGACTTTTTATTTTGTTGTTAGATTGCTCGAGGAGTGCTCAATCGTGTCATATAAGATATTTTCTAATACATTGTGATTTATTATGCATATCTAGTTCAATTATTATTACACATTCAATAATAGTATTTATTTTGACGTTTTTCTTTAATTTTTTATTACCCAAAACGCCTCAAAAAAATTTGAGGCTTACGCCTCGCCTCTCTAGAGGAAAAACGCCTCGGTACGCCTTTTGCCTTTTTAAACATTGCATATCACACATTTGTTTGATTCAATCTAGTTACTTGTAGGTACATGTAACAATGTGAGTTGTAAATAGCAATGCTCTAAAAAGCGACCTAGACGCTAGAAGGCCCCCCACCGCCCAGCCTATCCCCCAAGCGGTGCAAAAAAGTTGCCCAGGCTGCTAGGCGGGCCTAGGTGCTAGAACGTGTATAGATATTATTCTATTGTTGGTAATCTTGAATTTATGGTTTGGATCGTACTAAAATCATTGATATTATTATATTGTTTCATAATATCATGCTTGCTTTTGTTCCTATTAATCTTGAGTTTATGGTTATGTAAATGATGCATACTCTTTCAAAATAATTGTGGATAATCTTGAATTTATAGTAATTTTAAACCATATATATATATATATATATATATATATATATATAGAGAGAGAGAGAGAGAGAGAGAGAGGAATGTTACAGTGAGCTATGAGCTAAGGAAGGAGAAAATGAGTTACGAACTTACGATCATTTTGACCACCCTAGAAGTTTTGGAATTTTGTGAAAATTGGTGGGTGTGTTGTCTATGCTAACATAATCATCCTCACCAATTTTCAAGTAATTCCAAAACTTCTAAGGTCATCAAATGGTAGAAGTTAAATTAACGGTTACTACGAACGGTGGATAAAGCTTCTACCGTTTGATGATGCTAGAAGTTTTAGAATTCCTTGAAAATTTGTGAGGATGATCATGCTACCCTAGACAACACACCCACCAATTTTCACGAAATTCCAAAACTTCTAAGATGGTCAAAATGATCGTAGCTCATTTTCTCCTTCCGTAGCTCATAGCTCACTGTAACATTCCTCTCTCTCTCTCTCTCTCTCTCTCTCTCTCTCTCTCTCTCTCTCTCTCTCTCTCTCTCTCTCTCTCTCTATATATATATATATATATATATATATATATATATATATATATATATATATATATATATAGGCGTGTTAGGATGCGGCGTCGCACCGCAGCCGTCTGATGCACCGCTGCGGTGCGTGCGATGCACACAACGGTGCATCAGACGGCTGCGGTGCGACACCGCACGCACCGTACACCGCATTTTATCATTCCTCTATATATATATATATATATATATATATATATATATATATATATATATATATATATATATATATATATATATATATATATATATATATATATATATATATATATATTATAGAATAACAAATTAATAATTAAAAAAGTCAAAACTCCTAGGCACTATAAGGTCCCCCCACCACCCGACTAGCGTCTAGCGTTTTTTAAAAAATTGGTAAACTTTGACACAAGTATTAAAACAAAATATAGGCCTATGGTTTTCTCCATATAGGCATCAATGTTGGTAAAAACTTCTATACTAGAAATAGAACACAAATTTGATGAGCCTTTGAACATGTAATATGACAACCAATTTCCCTGTCACATTCCAGATAATCCACTGCCGTATGCAGGCTAAACATATAGAGGTCAACTGTTAGTTTTTTTGAGAAAAAAAGATTCCAATAAGAACTACTTCATTTATGGTCTCTAGATTAGGTGGCAACTATTTTTTCTAGAACTGTGGGAAGAAGCCAGATGGAAAGACATGTTTCATGTCGGTCATGATCGATATAAATGTGCTCAAATTTGAAGGGGATTGCACTAGTCTAACAAGAACCTTATTCATTGTCTCATTGATGGACCCTGTTAATGTCTTTATTACCAGTTTTGTACATTAGACGAAATGGAAGTGATTCAGTGGTATGTATCATGGCTTGTCTCTGAATCGCAAAAATTTACATAGATTATCTATTCAACTGGTAATTGAGCCATTTGGTTCCAAGTTTCCATCATCTCATCTATCTCTTCTTCTCTCTCATCACTTTCTTCTTCTATAAGAACTTTATATGATTGCAGTTTGTAACTATCAAATATGAGTGAATCTGAACTTAAATTAAAGCATGCTTAGCATGAAAAGTGGTAGCAATTCCTTGGTGACATTTTTGGCTCAGCGTACATTCTTTACTTGTCCTATGTTATTGTATCTAAGTTGTTTCTTGACTAAATTCCTTCATGAAAATTTAAACTTTTCTGATTTTACTGTCCTTTCTTATACCCCTAGATTTTTAATTTTAGGTTTCAAGTACCGAAGTATTGGACAGTTTGAATGCTACAATTGTAGGTCTGACCATTAGTTCGTTGGCACCTTCCTCATTGAAATATTGCACTCCTTGGTGTGTTGGACTTGGTAACTTCTACTCCTTTTTCTGCTGTGTTATGTATTGTTCTGACAGTACTCCTTGTAATAGTCAACACATAATATGTCCTCATCTTGCCATATATACTTCTAATGAAATGTTGTTTTATGTTTCTCTATTTAGAATTTGTTTTGGAATTTAAGGTTTAATCATTGAACTTTTTGTTCTCTGTAAAGCGTAACCAATAACTTAAATGTCGCAAGTTTGTTGTTAACGGATAGTCCCACATCGGTAAGGGAGGCACCCATCACCCGCTTAATATACCCCCTGTGGACCTCCCCTTACAAGCCGGTTTTGTGAGGTGCGAGGGTTCCTAACATGGTATCAGAGCTAGCCCGTCTCCTGCTCCTGCTCCTGCTCCCGCTCCGGGTGCTCCCCACCGATGATGCCTTGCCACGCGTGCTCCGCGTGAGGGGGGATGTTAACGGATAGTCCCACATCGGTAAGGGAGGCACCCATCACCCGCTTAATATACCCCCTGTGGACCTCCCCTTACAAGCCGGTTTTGTGAGGTGCGAGGGTTCCTAACATTTGTAAAGTGGGATGCCTTAATAAAGAACTCCTTTCAACATGTATTATATGGAAAGATTTAACATTAGTAATGCTCTTTTATTACAGGTACTGCCATGGAGACACAATTGGTGGTATTCCAGTTGGCATGCTACCAACCAATACCTAGATGTATTGGTGCCATTGCCCAATTTCCAATTGGTTATCTGTAGGTTCAAAGCAATACGCAATTATCCAAGGTTGTTAGTGCTTCTTGCTACTAAGGGCCAACCAATACCTAGATGTACCATGTATCATCGAGTTTCATGTATCTTTTTTTTTAGAGGTAAAGGAACAGGACTTTTATTTAATATGGAGTATAGAATTACATCGTGTCTAACTTGAAGAATAGACTGAATACACACAAAACACATCAAGACTAACTCGAGAGAGTAGCCTGAATAACACTAAGCAAAATGAGATTAATAAATGTCCTCGAAAAACTGAATCAAAAAACCCAAGTGAGAAGACCCACCACAAGTCAATTATCAGCCCAATACACTTAGCCTGCAAGGGTTTGGCTCATCTTATACCCCTTTATCTTGTGGTCCTACCAGTCTCCCTTCTATCAACGACTCCTCACTCTTCTAGCAGGGGGTGAAGCACTGAAGTGTTCTAGCTCCTCAGCAAGAACCGGATCCTTTGGCTCTTCATCAACTGTGGGTCGATCACCTATTCCTGCCTTGGATTCCTCTGAACTATTCCCTAGCCCCTTGATAGGAGGATATGGGGATCTTGCCCAGTCAAAGACCTCTTCACACAATACCGCGGTGTCTGAGACATTTTCGCACTCCTTATGGTGCTTCCATTCTTTCCAGACATTTTAGAAACTAGAAATGCCTTGCATGGTGGTTCCAGGTTCTTTCCACATTCATGCTTCTACATTTTTACTAGTAGCATGTGCTTCTGCCTCCATTACTTGCTCCTCACATTGAAGGTTCCTACATGTCAAGGCGTATGGACTATGGAGCCTTCTCGGACATTTCAATAAATGCCGGTGACTTGCACAGTAGATTTTTTGCACTTCACATTTTTCTTTTCTTCTGCTATCCATTGATACTTTTTTTATACATTGTCTTCAAATGCCTCGCATGGAGGTTCTTATATTTTGTACATTCTTCGCTTCCACTTTCTGTCAGCATGCTTTTGTGCCTTCATGCTAGGAGCCCTATCCGTTCTAGGTGCATCGTCAGTTTTTACTCAAACATTTTGATAAGTGATAATGCTGGTACTTGGTGAAATTTGTTCTTACTTCTCTGTTTGCAATGCATGTCCCGTGTTCAAGATCTTCAACAGTCTTCACAGTTTGGAAGCCACACATTTCATACACTTTTTCTATTGATGCACTATGTTTTCTAGCATATCTTCTTTCCACCATCGGATTCACTGCTATTGTTGTGGTTTTCTTGTCCTGGATTTTTGAATTCATGGAAACCTTACAGTGGAGTCACCTTGAAGTGTGTGTGTGTGTGCGCGCGCGCACGCGTGTGCATATGTGCGTGTGTTTGTGTTTTGTTTGTTTGGGAATGTGGTGCAGTGGCCCCATATATATGTGGATATGTAGTTCCCATTTGGTAATACTTATGGAATTCCCAAGCCGATCTCTCACTCTCGCAGAAGGTTGTTTGGCATCAACCGACTTCTGACTCTCGATCTGTTGGTGTGCCTTTACCTATGGATATGTAGTTCCCATTTGGTAATACTTATGGAATTCCAAAGTCGATTTCTCACTCTCGCAGAAGGTTGTTTGGCATCAACCGACTTCTGACTCTCGATCTGTTGGTGTGCCTTTACCTATGGATTGAGAGAGGTCTAAATGTACAACGGTAGAATCACCATTGTGCATACTATATTGACCGTGTTCACTTCAATTTGGTGGAGTTGTGAATAATTGCGTCTCAAAAATTAAAGATTATGTGAATTTTGCTGAAACTTCTTTCTACTTCAAAGGTACATCCGGCCCTATTTTTCTTGGTACAACACCATTGGAGATATGTTTGCCTTGATTTATAATTATCTGCCTAATGCAGCCAATTGTTCAGCTATATTCTTACTGCACATTTGCCATGGTTTTCGATAACTTTATAATTGCTCGTGTTGGTTTTCATGATTGCATCACTTCATGCTAGTATAAAATGGATAATTTTCCTTCTTTAATCTATCCTCCTTCAGTAACGTATCTCTCCGTGAAGCTATTCTTATGAGCAGATGCAAGACCATGTTAGACTTTCTTAGTTAACTCTTAAATGCCAATCATTAAACACATTGCCTTTTATCTCAAAGTATAGACTACAATTAGGTGGGTATTTTCCAAAATTTACGTGTTGGCCCGTTTACCTGATGCATGCATCAATCAGGGATTGTGAGAGCTGTCGATATTTCCAGAGAACTACTCTATGTGATTACACCTATCTCTCGCAGCACTATGGAAAAGGTTGATCTTCTTTTATCGGGCTTCATCGAAATGCCTCCTTGTCTGTTGCAGGTACCTTGGAACATTCACATGTCTCATAAGCAAGTCTGGTAGTAGTTGTATATTGAAACCCTCTCTCTCTCTCTCTCTCTCTCTCTCTCTCTCTCTCTCTCTCTCTCTCTCTCTCTCTTTCTCTCTCTCTCTCTCTTTATATATATATATATATATATATATATATATATATATATATATATATATATATATATATATATATATATATATCCCAAGTTTTTCATTCTAGACTAGAGCTTTGCAATGAGATTGATGACTACTAGCTCTTTTATGGGAACTTTTTTTTTTGGCTGGACACTCCTCATATGTATGCAGATGTGTATCCCCTTGCATGGCTACAAAAGCTCTACGCTATGCCACAAACTAGAGCCACCGGAGCTGGATGTAGCAGATCGGAATGAGAGGAGCTGTTCACTGGACTTATGATCCACTTAGTCTGAAGTGACTAAAAGCAGAGGGCTCGAAGAAGTTGTGTCACTGCCATTCTTTCGATGAACGGTGATCGCATCACATCTACTCATTTGTTTTGCTATGGAAATAGATCAATGACTCAAATTTGGCTGCAAAGTTGACCCCCAATCAAGAAAAGAAATTGACATTTTATTCTATCGATCTTGTGTGATTTCAATATATTACTCTTTTTCCCCCCTAATGGGCTGCACTTTGTTAGAGGTTAATGTGAGATATGGTGTTTCAGTAAAGCATGACTACCTTAAAAATGGTTCTGATGGGATGTGGATGCTTAAATAAACCCAAGTGCTAAATTTAAACAACTAAATACAGATTTCAGCATATTATAATCAAATTTCAGCAAAGTACAAGAGCCCTATTCATCATTCAATCATCCCCACACAGATTTATTTCAGCAAAGTAATAAACTGACAAGATAAATATTAATTCCAGATTTTAGTACTCAATTCTAGCAATAAAGATGATCACAATCTCAAATAATAAAGCCAATGTATCAAAGAACAACCATAGATCTAGCCGATAAACCCTAATGGATGAGATTCTCAGAAAACCAAATATTTAGGAAACCCTAATGGAAATTCAGCAATAAGGCCGGTTGGAAAAAGAAGGTTATCACATGAAAATTATCGAGGGACGATTCCAAACCGTGCGTTGGTCAATGCCGGCGGCTGACAGGAAATCCGTTGTTGCAGATGAAAGGGCGGAAGAGGGGGCGTGGTCCAGAAGAAAGGTTGAAGAAGCCGAGACGAGTTGATCTTTGAAGATGAAGGATCTCCACGTCGATCTTCCGTGAAGTCGTAGACGAACAGGCGTGGCGACAAGGTAGAAGCTTGCGAAGGAAGAAAAGACTAGAAGCAAGGAAGATTCTTCGGAAGATACAAGCGAACAAGCGTACACGCTTCTCCGTTCTAGGGTTTCAATTTCAATTCTTCGTCCCCATCTCAATTAGGGTTTGTAGGGTTTATAGAGGATGAAACAACAAAGAAAACACAAAAAAGGAAAGAAAGAGAGAGACGCGCGGGAAGAGAGAGAAGGGGACGCGGGCACGCTTCCCAAGGCGTGCCCGTGCGGGTACTTCCGCGGGAAGGGAGACCGACCGGGTAAGGAGGGGTTTCGGTTGGGATTTTGGCTCCTTTGAATCTCATCCATTGAGATTTAAGATGACCTAAGATCCTACGGCTAAAAAGTAAACATAGAAACGAGTCAGTTCGGCATCTGTGGCTCGAACCGGATGCGAACATGGCTCGCATCTACCCAAACCAGAAATAAAAAGACAAATAACTCAAGATCCGTTAGTCGGATCGAAATAGAATAAAAACCAAAGTCATGAATCTTCGAATGAGCATTTCACTGATGCAGACGAATTGACGATCGGCTTCCTGGATCTCCGGAGGGAATGAAAATACGCCATCAGCTGTAGAAAATCTGCACGTAGTAGGCCTCGTCTGCATCAAGTCCCCCGGACTCAAAAGAACTCGACTCCTGTCGAGCAAGGTCCTGGATCCGGTGGGGGCTCTCTTGGAAGTAGCCGCAACCGCTGCATCTGCTCGAACTGCTCATCCGGGTCCGGTGGCCAAGTAATCAGCCTCAAGTACACAGCGACGTCATCTGGCATCCCATGCCCATCCATGCCAAGCGAAGACCTGAAAACCAAAACCAACATCCTCCTCGGCACGGTAAGCAGATAATTTCATGTGATAATCGGAATATAGGTTGACATAAAATTCGAAAGACATATGAAAGAAAAGGCCGCGGGAGCATAATGTGTTGCGGGTCATTGGCTTGCGCAATAAGCAATGGTTTATTTGAAAGGCCATGGGATGCAGGTGCAATATGTGTTGCTCAAAGTGGCCTGCGCACGGTGCAAAACAAGTGGATTCTAAACCACGAAGATATGTCATGCCATCATTGTCTGGATGCAGTGAATAAAATAAGAAATTAATAATTTATCAAGCCACTTGTTATGACTTCGAGAAAGTAAAAATGATGGGCTTTTTGAAATTTAAAAGCATGGTTCATAAGTACCCTGCATCGAAAAGTGATCAAACATGGCAAAATCTTCTTTAGTGCTTAATTCAACACTTGGATGATGATATGGATGCACATATGATTGGTCTATGAATGTAATGATGTCAGGCAAATGATGAATGTGAGTGTCATGGATGCCTACGGACTCTAAATGCGATGTGCATGCAATGGAATGCAATATGTCGTCTAATCCCTTCTCAATTGTTAGTGAATCAGATGAACACCCTACTAGATTATCAGTGAATGGTGGTATGGAATGGCTCTGATTCAGAAGAGCTTGAGGTGCGTGGGAACGGTGTCTCTTAAAACACGTGGGCCATAAGGTGACGTTGATGCCGTCCTTAAGGAAAGTATAGGTGTTGGCTCGGCCGTGATGTTGTGCATCTTGGTCAAACTGCCATGGACGTCCAAGGATAATATCAGCAACTTCTAAAGGAAGGACATCACACCAAACCTCATCTCGATATTGCAGCCCAATCGACAACTTTGCCAGACAACAATGGGTCACTAACTTGCTCGTGGTGTTGTCTAACCAGGATGTTTTGTAAGGGTGAGCCAATGGTTTAACTTTCCATTTCTTAATCCTAACTACCCTTTCATTGATCAAATTGGTGGTGCAACCTCCATCTATCAAGACACAAAGATCCATGCCATTGACATTGCAGACTGTTCGGAACAACTCGAATCTCTGGTTCTTGCAATGTGGCTTTGGGGGTCCTCCACAGAGCTCGTGGGGAAATAACGCTTTACGTGCTTGGGGTGATGGAGACTGGTGAATAACTAATAGTGGTGCAGTCACGTCATCTCCCTCCAAGACTAACTCATTGAAGTGTTCGCCTTCCGACTCCTGACTATCCTCGTCATTATCAGCAAGATTTGTCTGTGGATTGAATTGACGTCGAGGACAATCGGCTGACTTGTGACCCGGCTGATTGCATTTGAAGCACTTTATCATGCTAGGGTTGGGTCCTAAAACTCCTTTACCCTTCTCAGTGGGTATAGGAACTGTACCAGCTATAGGGGAAGGTCCAGGGAGTGGCCTACTAACAGATCCGGATGGTGCCCTAGTGTTGTCATATCGTCGGGACGCAGATCGGGAGTGGTGAGACTCGACTTTCTTAGCCCGACGGTGTGCATCACTGACCTGATATAAGTCATGAAGGGACACCACCTCTTGAATTGAAGGCTTAAGGCCATTGACGTACCTAGCGACACTCTGCTCTTCATCTTCATGCAGATCATTGCGAGCTTGGAGCTTATAGAACTCATTAGTGTAATCGTCCACCGATTTGTGCTCTTGTCGCAGGTTTTGGAACTTTTGGAACACACTTTGCTTGAAATCAGAAGGGAGGAACTTCTGTTGCATTTTTCCTCTCATGTGTGCCCATGTGGAAATCTTATCTTTTCCCTTTCTACCCCTAGTGTCTGCAACTGTTTCCACCAGATCAGTGCATGACCTTTCAGTTTGAGACTCACAAACTTGACTTGTTTGTCGCGGGGAATTTCTTTCCACTCAAAATACTGGTCGATTCTCTCGGCCCACTCTAGGAACTCTTCAGGATCCATCCTACCTTCGAACTCAGGAATTTCGATTTTTATACCCTGATCCCAGCCCCAATGGAATTTCGTTTTTCTATGAGTCCGTCTCTTCGCCTATCAGTTCCGTCGGAGGAACTGACGCTGTCACCTCCTGACTCGAGATCTAACTCACTACGCTCTGGAGACGCTCTAGTCATGTGCTCTCGATAGGGTCGGGGTGGATTTTGGGAATTGGTGAAGGCCAAGGTCAAGGTTTCAATCTGGGTATGAAGCCTATCCATGTGTTCTTGTTGCCTTGTGAAGGCATCTTGCCAAGTACGGGGTGGGGAAGGTCCAGCCATTCTAGATTCTCTAGAAGATGCTATCGATTTACCTCAGAGAGAAAGGTGATCCTAATATGAATGCGCTCACGGGATGCTACTTTCCTAATCAATGCAAGACACAACTAAAATGAAAATAAATAAAAAATAAAAAAAAAATCAGCAAACACACAAGGATGCAAATGATGCAAGAGGACCGGCCGTTGCGTAAGAACGCGACGACTAGTGCGCTCTGATACCAACTTGATGGGATGCGGATGCTTAAATAAACCCAAGTGCTGAATTTAAACAACTAAATACATATTTCAGCATATTATAATCAAATTTCAGCAAAGTACAAGAACCCTATTCATCATTCAATCATCCCCACACAGATTTATTTCAGCAAAGTAATAAACTGACAAGATAAATATTAATTCCAGATTTTAGTACTCAATTCCAGCAATAAAGATGATCACAATCTTAAATAATAAAGCCAATGTATCAAAGAACAACCATAGATCTAGCCGATAAACCCTAATGGATGAGATTCTCAGAAAACCAAATATTTAGGAAACCCTAATGGAAATTCAGCAATAAGGCCGGTTGGAAAAAGAAGGTTATCACATGAAAATTATCGAGGGACGATTCTAAACCGTGCGTTGGTCAATGCCGGCGGCTGACAGGAAATTCGTTGTTGCAGATGAAAGGGCGGAAGAGGGGGCGTGGTCCAGAGGAAAGGTTGAAGAAGCCGAGACGAGTTGATCTTTGAAGATGAAGGATCTCGGCGTCGATCTTCCGCGAAGTCGTAGACGAACAGGCGTGGCGACGAGGTAGAAGCTTGCGAAGGAAGAAAAGACTGGAAGCAAGGAAGATTCTTCGGAAGATACAAGCGAACAAGCGTACACGCTTCTCCGTTCTAGGGTTTCAATTTCAATTCTTCGTCCCCATCTCAATTAGGGTTTGTAGGGTTTATAGAGGATGAAACAACAAAAAAAACACAAAAAAGGAAAGAAAGAGAGAGACGCGCGAGAAGAGAGAGAAGGGGATGCGGGCACGCTTCCCAAGGCGTGCCCGCGCGGGTACTTCCGCGGGAAGGGAGACCGGCCGGGTAAGGGGGGTTTCGGTTGGGATTTTAGCTCCTTTGAATCTCATCCATTGAGATTTAAGACGACCTAAGATCCTACGGCTAAAAAGTAAACATAGAAACGAGTCAGTTCGGCATCTGTGGCTCAAACCGGATGCGAACATGGCTCGCACCTACCCAAACCAGAAATAAAAAGACAAATAACTCAAGATCCGTTAGTCGGATCGAAATAAAATAAAAACCAAAGTCATGGATCTTCGAATGAGCTTTCCAGTGATGCAGACGGATTGACGATCGGCTTCCTGGATCTCCGGAGGGAATAAAAAAACGCCATCAGCTGTAGAAAATCTGCACGTAGTAGGCCTCGTCTGCATCAGGTTCGTTTTAGCATGATTGATCTACATAAACATAGAACATGTTTCAGCCCTCTAAAGAAAAAAGAAAAGTTTTTTTTTTTTAAAGGTAGGAAAGTAATATTGTGCATGAGTGCAAAACATATGATTGATGTGGAATTGGGATAAAATTAAGGGGGGCTTTGCAATCCATCCTTTTAATGAACTTTTGATTTACATTAAGGATAAACAAAGCTTTCCTATTAAGAGTGGTCCTGGTTCAAAGTTTAATTATAAAATGTCAAGCAGCTGGTAAAATGATTTGTATGCTCTTCCTTTAGTCATCTAGCTAAGCCGGTTTCACAACACGATAAAAAAGTTTCGGAGTTCCAAAACTTTTTTATCATGTTGTGAAACCCTAACCCCACTTTTATACCCTAAATAGTTTATCCTAATCCTAACCCTAATTATATACACTACTTCTATACCTCTATAGTGAATCCTAACCTTAATTCTATTTCACTAATAGAGAACCCTAAATCTAACCTAAATTACCGTAGCTACTACAATGATTTTACTGAAACATCAGTGTCGCTATAGTAAGTCCGGTGATTATTAGATCTCACAGTATCTCATGAGGAGTTTTGGTATTTAAAAAATATTAAAAGAAAAAAAAACGATTGAAATGTGACTTCTTATGCGAGTAAGCAGGTGTACATGATTAGCTCTTAATCTAAACCCATTTCGTGGACTTGATGTAAACGGATAGTATTTGGTGGACTTAATGTAAACCAGTACCATTACAATGGGACTACGCCTACAATTTGGCAGATGGTGCTCGACCCCCGGGGGTGTTGCCCTTACAGATTGCTGATTAAACTCGTCTCGTCCACCAACCTAACAACGTCGACGCTCACAATGGCGATCATAAGGATGCTGATTCACGACGGGCGGTGACCATGGTGAGTGAGAATGAAGGTAAAGCAGCACCCAAACTGATGAGAAGCACACCAAAGAAAAAGAAAAACAGCAGAGCAGCCTGAGCATGCTCTTCTTGTACTGTTATACCTATAATTGGTTTAAGAATCGTGAAACCTCAAAGCAAAAGCCATCGACAGCTTGGGTTTTATAATGTCCAAAACTTGTCAAGGTGACTGACTGCACGGATGCTGTGGAGTCCCATGAATTCATCAGGGCGCCCCACTTGAACCAATAAAAAGCACCTAACTTTCTTCTAGGATTGTGCAATACCGTCGCCAAGAAAAAAGATTTGATGACTGCCCGCTAACTATGACCGACCAGTGGCACTGCACCACATACGCCTTATAAGGGTAAGGAGGTCATTTGAACCCCAATGAAAATTTATCTCCATAATCTTCATATTACCTCCCTACCCTTATGCGGCGTATGTGGCGCAATGCCACTGCTCGATCATAATTAGCGGTCATCAAATTTCTTCTCACTGTCACCAAATTAAAACCACTTAAGGGATTCACTTTAAGATCATGAAAAAATAATAGAGGGGATTTTTACAAGGGTCAGGATCCTGTGCTTTAAATTTTTGTCTTCGATATGGATTTGACACCCTAGAGTGTTTAGAATGTCATGATATTTTGTGGATGTAATCATTCCACTTTAAATAGAACATCCATAAAAAATCAGCACATTCTAAAACTTCCAGAGGCATCAAATATATAATAAAAATTAACGGATAAAAATGGACGGTGGATAAAGCTTGTAATATTTGATGTCTCTAGAAGTTTTAGAATGTGCTAATTTTTTGTGGATGTTCTATCTAGGGGTGGCAATGGGTCGGGTCGGGTTTGTGTCGGGTCTAGTTTCGGGTCGTGTCCAAAACCCCTATACCCGGACCCGACCGGTTTAACTAATCGTGTCTAGATCCTAAACCTATACCCAACCCGTTTATAAATGGGTAGACCCGATAAGACCCGTTTACCACACAGGTTTATTCAGTTGACCCGATCCGACTCGACCCGACCTAACCCAATAGACCCACTGATACTGTATATTACAGTATCGGATTGCGGGTAGACCTAACCCGACACGACCCGTTGAATATTAAACGGGTCTTCCCGGGTCTACAGTGTCCAGGCCCTAAACCCGGACCCGACCCGTTTATTAAACGAGTCTATCTTGTCGACCCGTTTACGACCCGAACCCGTTTAGCCCACCCGCAAACTTCATGTCGGGTCCGAAAATGCCAGCCCTTGTTCTATCTAAGTAGGGATTACATGCACAAAAAATCAGCAAATTCTAAATCATCTAGAGCATCAAATAACCTTGAAGGCAACAAATAAAGCAAAAATTTAAGTCACGGGATCCTGACCCTTTTTACAAATAGCCTCCTAGAAACTAGGCTTAAGAGCAAGAGCAATGCTATTTAACCCCTAATACGTGGATCACGGGCAGACTCAAGGGGGGCACGGGCCCCACACACATCTTGAGTCTGCTCGAGATTCCCGTAGGCATATTAACTTCTGGAAACATCATATCTAAAAACTAGATTCCTATTTCTAATGCAATTTGATGGTCCAGCGTTTCGGTTGGCATAGAAACAGCCAGAGTGATTTTTTAGTTTCCAAATTCTTCATTCCACTGGAACAATTACTAGCCGTTATTTTCAAATCATGGAATTCAGAATGGAAATAGGTTGTTCTAGAATGATGCCAACACCTTGGGGTGTGGTAGGTGGAACAACTGTTCCCTTTAATCCTCTTCCAGAAGAGGCTATTATCGTCAATTACTATTTCTAATGCAATTTGATGGTCCAGCATTCCGGTTGCTATATAAATAGCCGGAGTGATATTTTTTAGTTCCCAAGTCCTTACCACCGGAACAATTACTCACCGTTATTTTCAAATCATGGAATTCCGAATGAGAATAGATTGTTCTGGAATGATACCGAACACCCCCTTAGGGAGGACATGCTTCTATTTCCGGTTCCGGATTTTAAAAATAATGGATATATTTTGTTATGCCGGGATGAAGGAGTTGGGATGAGATTTGATCATTCAGTTTCTAGGCCAACCGGATGGCTGAGCAATGGATTTACACTTTAAAAAAAGTAATTGGCCGGTGTAATACCCTCTGCTTGATGAGAAATAAGCGGAACAGCAGTTCCTCTAGCCAGACACCTAGGCCTATCTGCTTGATAGGCCTAGGCTTGATGAGAAATAAGGGAATACCCTCTGCAAACACCCCACACCCCCTAAGAGTCGACCGACCTGTTCCCATGTATCATATCTTGACAGAAAAACCCGATTCAAAACGGATGGTTGAACAACCGAGCAACGAGTCATCGCCATCATCGTCTCCCCCCTCCCACCCCCACCCACCCCTGCAAGATATCAGACAATATACCTTGAAACACCACAAAATTACAATACATCCTCAGGTAAAACCGCATATCAAATCAAGATCTCACGGGAACAGGAAATCCAAATCCAAAGAAAGGGTACAGAAAGCCACCCCAATAACCCCTGGCAGGTTTAGAATCGTTCACAAATCTGGTTTAACAAACATCTATAACGGGATACATTAAAGTGCACTGGAACTTAAGCTTAGGCCTCGGACAAATCGGCGGCTGCAGTCAGTCTCTACAACCCTTCCATTCCCTCTCAGTTGCCAATGTATGTACGGAACATGAGATGACGATGACGACTAGCTTGTTATAGCTCCTCCCTTGGTTCTCTTTTGGGATTACAAGCACAACGAACGATGAGAGCCTCTTGGAAGCGGCCTTGAGAAAAACAGCGCATGATGACGAGGATCTCTACGCTTAACCAAAACTCCTTTTTCCTAGGGAAGCATCTACACAACAAACACTGCAGCGGACAAGCAGCGGCAGGTGAGAGGGCTATCAAGATCACAAAAAATAGTCAGGAGTCTTGCGAGTCGTGTCCGGTTCAATCTGCCGCGGCGCCGGGTCGAACTGGAGGAAGTTCTGTTCCATGTTCTCCCCGACCTCCATAATCGCTGCCATGTTACCGCAGCGGTAGCAGTAGTTCGGTGCGCTGAACACCGTAACGACATTTTTCTCCTGACATGATGAACAGCCGAGCAGATTCAATTCCAAGCTAAGAATGGATGGAGGAATCAAGATGCACTAAATTCCACATCTACTTGAGAGTTGACTGAATATTGAGCAATAAATAAATAAATAATTGACTCGCCTGAATATTGACATGAATAAAATTGAAGGGTTGAACATAATGCCTTATCGTGCAAGCTGCTTTCGTGTTGACTGAATATTGAGAAATAAAGAAAGAAAGAATTGACTCGCCTGGCACCAATTGAAACCTTCCATGACGAGCTGGTGGGCTCTGGCAACAAGGGTGAGGCCATTGGTGTGATTGAATTGCTGAGCAATATCCTGTCCGAAAGTGTAACCAGCTCCTCTAGGTGATATTCCCCACCCGCATCGGTCATCCGGATCAGACCACAGAAGATCACACATGGGTCCTTCGTGTGGGACCTACGACCCATAGCAACGCTTAAGACATATTGAACGGAAAAAATAATCGAATAAAATGACATTTTGAATTTAGATACTTTGATAGTATTCCCTACTCAAAACAAGGTAACTAATAGCACAGCATACAAACAGACCGCAGCAATGTTTGCCCAGGAGGGATTTCTGAACCAACCAACATTCACTGCACTAAAGTTCAGCAAAACAGACTACAGCAGTGGAACAGATAAATAGGATTGTGGGTCTGAGCTCTACCTACTACGGCATAACATCAGAAATAGAATAAATTTTAACACTCCTATCACAGAGTCAGTCGATTAAAGGAATGAAAAATGGATGAATTCCAAAATATTCACCATGACTTCGAGGGCAGCGGACAAGTTTAATCGCATGATCTAACGCTAGTCAGTCAATCTGTGTCTCAAACCTAACAAAATTTCTAACAGATGGCTGGGCTCATCTTTATCACATGTGGCTGTAAGATGTTCTTGGAACCACCATGACAAGCCATGAGATAAAGATATCTAGTCAAAAAACAGCTTCCTTCCTAACTGGGTATGGTACTAGATATTTCTAGATATTCAGATAGTTTAAGTCCCCCCCTTTTGCTACCACCTCCTAGGGGTGTTCATCGGTTCGGGTTGACCCGCCAAACCGAACCGAACCGGTCTATTTAGTTCGGTTCAAAAAAAAAAAACCCCGCTATGGCCGGTTCGGTTCTGGGTTGTGAGTTTTTTAACCCAAACCAACCCAACCCGAACCAATGGTACTATAACCTCAGTAGTTACTACTATACAGTGTACAGTCTCACTAATGCTGTACATTACATGGTGGTGACCCCAATTACCACCATTTGATGCATTCAAAACTTTCAAGTGTTCAACGGTGTGATGAAACTGAAAAGTGAAGGGTGTTACCCACATAATTACTAGCACCCCCAAATCCCAACTTATGAAATATCTCAAAAGTGAAAAATTAAGGGTAATTCTATAGGTGCAAATAGCAGCACCCAAAGTTAAAGGCTTAAAAATAAAATTTGAACCTACTCAGCGGCTCAACCATTCATGCCTCACGGTGTGATGACAAGCGATTTGAAAGACCCGCATAACCAAACCAAACCGAACCAAACCAAACTTTTCCGGTTTGGTTTGGTTCGGTTTTTACCAAAGAATGGTTTGGTTCGGTTCCATTTTCTAGAGAACCGATCAACTTCGGTTCGGTTCCAAATTTATCAAAAAACCGAACCAACCCGAACCATGAACACCCCTACCACCTCCATAACCACTAAAAAAAAATTCTTCTGAAAAGCAAAATAACCTTTATTGTTTCTTTTCCTTTCTTGGGGACAAGTTTTATTGGGTCTAGTGATCCAGTTCAAGAGTCTTTGGGCAAAAAACAGTATTTTGGACAGACTCAGTGTACTGTAAACGTTACCTGGTGCATTATCTCCTTCCCCAGTACTACCTTCATGCTTCTTACACTGCTTCGCTTCTGCCAAGTTATCCGTTGTTATATGATTTCCACTACACTTGTTGCGCCAATAGTAAAAACAGCCATTAAACCCTTTAGGCTGTTTTTCCGTGCTTCTCGCATTTTAGTGGGATTTTGGCTTTTTGGCTGAGCGAATGGCAATAGCGTGCCGCATACTTTTGCGGTTCGGGGCAGCAGTTTTGAATTGAAAATCAGGGCCCACCGCTGTTGAAAAGATGTGTTTTCCGACCCCCAAGACAAATGCAGATGCAGGCAGAAACAGACGGTGTATGGGGTCCGCAAAAGCTTACCCAAACGCAACCTTAGAACCCTTGCTAGCAACCCCCAAGGCTTTGAATCCCTGGTTATTTAGACCAATAGCTTTCACTTTATCATCAGATCCTTAATTTTTCCTTCAATTCCTGTTCTTTACATATCAGAAATTCTGATAATCCATAAATTCACACCTAACTACTTGATTTATACACCTCCAAAGCTCATTGAAATCTAGCCTCTAAATTAGAAAATCCTAACCTAGTAGATTTTAGTCTTCACGTCTTTCCAAAAACCCTAAAATTCATATCATCTAAGTGTGAAAACTCAAGACAATATTTCTCCAAAAAAAAAAAGTCAAGGCAGTCAGCCTATAATCCCTTGAGAACTTTCCAATAGCAACCCAAAAATGACTGTGAACCCTAATCATCCAGGTTCACATCAACAACAGTGGCAAAAGGGAGATCCCTAATCTCCTTATGAGCAATATCTCAATATGATATACATAAGACAAATATATCTAGGAGTTGCACCCAAAGTCACCAAGTTCAAAAAAAAAAAAAATATGCATTTCAAAAGCGGATTATTCCTTAGCCGATTAATAACTCTCTTATAACTTGGACTTAATACATCACCAGTTCGGCGTTTTTAACCATTTTTTTCAAAAAATCATGTTTAAAACGTTGAATTTGGTGACACCTCCCCTTTTCTCTATCCTATCGTACATACCCTTCGTCGGAGCACGCACAACTCCTTGTGCTCAAACTCCATGTTAGGAATGTATATTGAGTCATTGACATGTTTACATGTAATGTTATATCATGTGAGTTATGTGACTTGGATTATTATTTGCCTATATTAAGCCAACTATAACTATATATAGGCTCAATTCTAGTATAATAACACATCCTTGTGCTCAAGTCCCTTTCATTAGGTTTCATTGTTCAGAGACAATCATCTACCATCAGCTTTTGTTCGTCTCGATCGTCATTGATCTCATCATGAAGTTTTAATCTATTCCCATCTATTATAGAGATTGACTTACTTATGAATGTCACGTTATGAATCTCTTAGTTGCTTAAATATAGGCTAAAAGTTGACTTGAAAGCCTCGATCTTGCCTCACTTTTTTTCCCAAATTTCACGCTTACCGATTAAATCCCGAACCCGATTTTTTCCACTTTTTCCTAACTTTTTGATTTTCATCGAACTTCCCTGAGTTTTACCCTCGCCGACTTATTGCCGAACCCAAACATGGTGATGGTTAACCTAGTAGATTGAATCGATTGGGAATCAGCCATATCCCATAACCACTCCCCCAACAAGAACCTCAAAAGGAAAAATTTAGCATATGTTGGAGATAATCATTAAACAACTAGTATCGCTAATAAAGATAATAGATTAATATGATTATCTATAACAGAAAAAACCAAGAATAAAAGCCCATTCTAGAGCTCATTTATGGCAATCTCCATTTATTGATGTGGGTACTTCTATAAGCCATAACATGACGGAGACAAGAGAGAAAATGAGAGACAAAGAGACAAGAAGACACAATCTTTTCTTAATAAAGTTCAGCAAAGTTAAATTATCCTTGTTAAAAAGCTCCATACTTATAAGAAAAGAGGACCCCTCCTTATAAGAAAAGAGGACCCCTCCTTATATTGGAATCGGATGTAGTACCGGTCTCGAACCTGCGAAAACCGGTACGTACCAGTATCGGCCGAGATTTAAAACCCGGCGCGGATGATGGGCCACGAGAATCCTTTTCATGTACCTAAGACCTTTCTCTTAGGCCGATCTCCTATTCTTTCTCACAATGATCTTCCTTCCAACCAATCAGCCTTGATTGCGAGTTTATCTCCATAACAACCCATCCTTATCCTTTACCGTCTAAGATTCCTCCAAAAACTAATTTGCAACCATAACTTGTCACAAAATTGTACCCATGTACTAATTGTACTAAATATTACAATTAAATAAATAATAAAAAGTACTTGTAGCCTACATAACTAACAAGATGACCTGACTCAATTATCAATTCTCGGTTATAACACCTAATATCTCTCTAATTAGCTTAAATAACAAAAAAAAATTACAATTTACATACCCTATAGTTAGTTAATTTAATTGACCCAAGGATGCTCCTGCATCATTTACCATTAACAATAAAAACAACAAGCAACCAATGTCTAAAATTCAAATCACCCAAGAATAAACACTCAAATATTTTTTTAATCAAAAATACATAAGAAATCAAATGGTCAACCGTTCTTAGAAGGTGAATTCTTCTTCATGGTGCCTTAATGTAGCAATAGTTATAATATTATTCCTAGCTCCAAAAATAAAAACTTATAATGAATAATAATTTACCTCCAAAACATTAATAGCATTCAAAAAGAGCCTACAAAAAGTTCAGTCCTTACTAATATTATGTCATTATTGTTAATTATAATTACTAGACAATACGTCAGGTGTGAATCTAAAAGAATTTTTTTCACGCCTTTACCGAGAAAGAGGACAAATCGATAGTGCAAATTGTATTCATACCTCTTGTATACGATCGAGAGAACGAATATTATCCAAGGTATCCAAGGATGGTGAGAGGCCACCATGCAAACAGAATATCTACAATATTGAATGTGTTTGTAAGAGATCAGTCATAATTAAGCTAAAGTTCAGAAGAAAAAAAATAAAAAGAACGAAAACCAAACCTGGTTTTCAATAAGAGCGGTAAGTGGTAGAAAATCAAAAAGGTCAGTAAAATATTTCCAGACATTCGCATTCCCATATTTTCTTAAGCACTCATCATAGAAACCATACCTGAAACCAAAACACTATGGTAAGTAATAAAAAATAATGTGTAGGTTGTCTTCGAACCAACTAGTTCAATCAAATATTGATCACCCATCATTAGCATATGTTTTCTTTTTCTCTAATTTGCAGTAGAAGATAGTCACCAACATGAAATAAAAGTGATTGACAAAAAAAATGAAAAATTATCATATAGGAATGTCGTCTTTAAACAATTTCTATAAAACTCGATAGAATTCAGACCATTGGGGCTACCTGTGCCTATTGGATAAAATTGGCAATGGTCATCACACCCCATAGACTTTTAATGCCCGATATTTCTAGTTACTATATAGGCATGCATATCATCTTAATGTAGTACGGCATGTGCAGAATATCGGCATGATATTAATGCCTATGGTTGTGATATTTATGATTGCACATTGAAAGTGGTGATTAGATCAGATAAACATCTATAACATCCATTCAACTTCCAACATGCTTAATGACAAGTAAGCATTCAACAAAATTAAGTGCAAGCGACTCTAATGATGGAATCAGTAGCAACACCCATTTATGAACAAGGTTCAAAACTTCTTCCATAGAATATGTCACCCATGTTTCCCCTTCTTTTCTTTTTTTTTTTTGGTTGTGTGTGCTTTTCAGTATATCATCCAAAAATCAATACCACTTGCAACCCCAAAAAGGGCGATATCAAAAGGAAACAGACGCGCTATCCTCCAACCTCAAAAACCAAGAATGGACCATGAGGTCAGGAGGACTCCAAAGGCCAAAAACACTCTCCCTGCAAAATAGCAGATAACACCATCTGCCTCACCAAACTCACCTCGGAAGAGAAGAAAACCCTATAGTTCCTTACAAGCCAAAGAAAACAATAACACTTGCAAAGAATTTCTGAGGGCCCGATAGACTGGATAGAATCCATGGAGCACAGAGTAGATGCACCAAGATAAAATCTCATCATAACAATACTACATTTAGTATATGAAAATCATCCATTATTCCAAAGATATTATCCAAATCATTAAGCTTTCTGAGTCTCAAATACCCCTGTTTTCCTTAATTTATATAAACCCTCTCAAGTGTCTATTAAGAGTACTGATTTTCAAAAGATTTGCTCCCCAGTTGTGGTGACAATGTTAGTTCGGGCTTTAAAAGTCACAGCTCATTACATATCAAGACAACTTGAGCTTATGGAAAAATCAAAATCTGATATAAGAAGAGCTAATATGGAATCATTCCTAAGGTTATATTTAGAATATTCATTGAGAAGTCACATAGATTGGGATACGATATTGGAGATCCAAGGTCTCAAATACCCATGAAAGCTATTATTTCTGGGAATAAATAGTTATTTAATGGAGCCTACATAACAAAAATAAGTCTAAAACTGATATTCCTTAATGTTCAGTAATTTGTATATTAGGTTCTTAATAGCAGGAACTCCCAAAAGCCTTACATAACGCACCCTGGAGTCCTGGTTCTCCATTTTGGGAGTGGATTCAACTATAAATATTGATTCTAACTTCATCGATACGTGGCAGCCGTATCCAACCTAGAAACAAGTATGAACTCCCTAAACTTTCTCCATAAAATTCTTGAACTCCTCTAAACTCACCTGAAGCAAGTTGAAAACACTGATAGCTCCACCGTCCTCTAGCTTAGCCCACTCTCTTACCCCATCATCAGGAAACCATAGATTTGATTGTCGCTCAAATCAATCTAGTGCTCTGGCAGACGATTGGTAGGTGTACTTATCTTGGTCACCAATTGTCACAAGTGTCTTCGAATTCTCAAGACTTTTGACATTTGTGGCAACCAATATTCAAGTTAAGGAGCCACTAGTCCAATCATTTTGTATGCTTGCTTGTGGGTGTCTTCGAACCTTTAAGCCTTTGACATTGGTAGCGACCGATGCCCAAGTTAAGGAGCCACTAGTCCAATCGGTTTTTACGCTCAAGTATATGCAAAGGGGCTTTAGTGCGTGTGTATTTAGCAAATGAACTCATGGATATTTATGTTTGTCTATATGGGGTAATATGCGAAAAAAAGGGATATCATGTGTAAAAATTATATTAAGAATAGTTTATTAAGTACAGTACAACTTAAGAGCTCAAATAAATGAAGCAATTGGCGTACCAAAACTAATCAAAAACTAAACTAAAGTCTAGACTAGATCCAATTTAAAGGTTGACCCAAAGTTGCATGGGACCGAGGTCGACCAGATCCACATCAATCACTCTGCTACTTCGAAACTTGCCCTCAAATTCACTAGATGAAGGTGTAATCCCACTCCAAGATGTCTAGAAATTACCACTTCAAGCTTCTGCTCGTTCCATGATTCTGTGACCATCACCTACAAGTTGATGGCATGAGCAAATCTTTTCAATGCACCCGCAATCAGAATTAGGTTGGTCATGCTTCCACCATTGATGATGGCCTCAATTTGTCGATCCTCCATAATTATAGCATCGATTTCCATGTATTTTCGCTGATCTGGAAAGAAAGGGCCATAGTCCCTTGAGATCATGAGGGCCAACATATACTCCATTCGCTTCAAGGTGCTCCTTGTTTGTCTAACATCTAGTAAAAGCCTTTCATGAACCCGCAGATTCGATCTTTTTGACCATCTTCAGTGATTCGGTTTTCTTCCAGATAAACCCTACTTGACCTAACCAGAAGGGTAGCATCTAATGTTTCATGGAACTGAGCCTAAAAAGATCATGATCATTCTCATGAATCCTCGTAACAACCGCAGACTTTGCACAGTTCTAAACAAATTCCACAGAAAACTGCATAAACGCCTCCTTAGAGTCCCCTTTGGCTACCTAACAAAGTTAAGAAGACAGTAGAAAGAAGTATCAAAAAGTTGAAATTCATTAATAAATTGTTTTGCCTTTCAAAACATGTGTGCGCATAGTCGCTTATTTCAACAATGGAACTGTGGAGCGATCCAGGTTACGTAGAGCATAATTGAGAGTTACGTGTTTAAAATCATAGCAGAAAATGTGTCATATGATATATAGGGAATGGTAGGATGAGAATTGTTTAGAGAATTAGTATTAGCTAATAATTAGGGGCTTTAAGCAAATAAATTAGATATTATCTCAACCCTACTGATACAAATATATAGATGCATATTCTACCATTAGCCATCTAATATGGAAAGAAGGCATTCTTTTAAATAATCTCTTAAGACAATCACTATTAAATCATTGTTCACCATATCACCCCAGCTCAAGGAACACACTCATTATAATCCTATATAAGTTCCTTCTTTGCTCCTTTTCAATAAAAACCGAACACAATGTTCTCATTAATTTTCTAGAATCGACTCTTCAACCATTTGCATGAATTTGCTGAAGGTATAATAATTGCAGGACATTACAAGTTACAAGCAAATGAGAACGTAAACGGGAAAATAAATACTTACACTTGAGTTATTTGCCGGCTCTCATGATTTCCTCTAAGAATTGTAATCCTGTCTCTATAACGTACTTTCAGGGCCACTAAAAGCGTGACTGTCTCCACCGAATAATAACCACGATCTGCATTACAAGGAGGTTGTACTAAGAAAAGACGGTGAATAACAATGCCAAAAAGATGCAGCAAGCTTTACTCTGCTGTTGGATTTGGATCAAAGTAGATATACGCAGCATAAATTTAATGATCAGTCACATTGCAATGAGAACGAACCAAAACTGAAAAAGGATCAGACAGGTACCGCCATGGCAGCTTGTTGGGAGTAATAGAACTTCATAACATATATCTTAAATATCAACTGCAAAAATACATACGCTAAATGAAAAAGTAAAACCAAGAAAGCTAATGGCATGACAAGGCCAATTCACAAGCATCTGTTTCTATTCTGTAAAGCTGTCCATTATCTTTAAATGCTAGCAAAGAAATAGAAGAGTTCCTTGATCATTGATTACAAGGACATCGTATCGCAGCTACTTTTAAGTCGGGCACTGATGAACAACAAGAGACCCAACATAGAAAATTGAAAAGGATATAGATGCGTTCATGTACCATAATGATATGAATATGGGATACGGATACGATATAATACGCGGATACGACTATTCATGATAAATTAGTACATGATACGCCGGGTGAACACACACACAAAGAGACAAGTAACTAATACTAAGTTTATTACCAATAAATTTCTCATGCTTTAAACCTCGACATTGTTATCTTTATATCGTTTACACCAAAATTGTAACTCCATTTCTAATATATATATATATATATATATATCAATGTTGTCAGAACCGGACCGGAAGACGAACCGGTTTGTGTACCGGTCCGGTTCGGCCGGCCGGTCCGGTCCGGTTCACCGGCCCAACAAACACAGTCAAACCTAGAGAAAGAGAGAGAGAGAGAGCATTTGTGCACCAAAAAAAAACCAGTTCGGTCCGGTTTATACCTAAAACCGCCCGGTCTGGTCCGGTTTATACCTAAAACCGTCTGGCCCGACGGTTCAAAACCGGTTCGTTTTCCAACACCGGTTCACTCCCGGCCCGGACCGGTTTTCCTACCGGTTCGCCGGTTCCCGGTCCGGACCGGCCGGTCCGGTCCGGTTCTGACAACATTGATATATATATATATATAGAGAGAGAGAGAGAAGGGAGCCTAGACCTAGGTGTAGCAAAGAATGCTACATCCCAATGGTGTTTGATCACTCTATAGGTTTTAAAATTTGTTAATTTTTTAAGGATGTACTATCTATGACAAGGTAATCATCCTCACAAGAAATTAGCAAATTATAAACCTCTAGGGGGATCAAATATAATATTCAAATGAATGGTTCAAATAGACGGTCAAAAAAGTTTATACTTTTTGATGCATTCAGACGAGTCTAATCCTTCAAAATATCAATGACAAGGATTCCACCTAACAATTGGCTTAAAACCTTATTAGTGATATTTTGAAGGATTCCATCAATCTCAAATATCTTTGATATTTTGAAGGATTCCACTAGTAGTCAATACAAAGCTTTCAAACCTTACTAGTGACTAAAGATCTAGATCTTAGAGACCTCGTGATATTTGTGATGATTACAAACCCATGTTAATGTTGTATTTTATGGACTTTAGATCTTCATGATGCTTACAAAATTGGCTCAAAGTTGGTATCCAACAGAACAACCATCGAAGGCTCATGGACATTGTCAAGGAAGAAATGGAGAGTATGTATTATTAGACATTTTCAATTACAACACCTTGAGAAGGATATTGTGCTTGAATTTGATATCTCCATGTAACAAGTCTTGTGCAACCCAAATTCTTCAAATAAAGAGGACTATCGCAAGTCTTATTTCGTTACTCAAACTTCTGTTTATGCATTTTGATGCTTTTAACTAGCTAGGGTGGCAATTACTGAATTGGACAGGTTTGTGTAGCTAAACTTCTGGTATCGGCCAGAACAAGGTTAGACATTTAGATTGATCTTTTAAATAAGTTGGGCCTTCCATCAAAGCCCCGGCCTTATTCAATGTATGCAGCTATATCAAGTCGAGTCAATTAGATGGTGTAGAGGTCAGCCAATAGCAATTTTATTTAACAATCGAGTAAGCACTCATTGGGTTCATTGGGTAAGATTATTAATAACCCAAGGTTCATCAAGTTACTTAAATCGTTAGTTATAGCCTATATGCACTCCTGGTAATGTGAAGGTGGGTTGGATCATGTCAAGTTCGGGTCAGCCTAGTTGGGTTGGCTCAAGTTTTGTTTAACAGTCATTTTTTAGAGTTAGGTGAGTCTATTTCAATCAAAATGGTCAAGCAAGTTGCGACCCATTGACAAGTCAGATGAGTTTTGGTAAAGATGTAAGGTCTAAGCTTATGATGTTGAACCGACTTAAAACTGAACCGACTCACTGCCACCCTAGTTCTACCTCACTTATTTCTTAACAAAATATTTTATTTTACTTACACATACATTAAATTGTGACTTGTTACTCAGTATTTTAGAGTTTGGAATAGGACTAAAATCTAGTCAACTAAATAATTTTGGTTTTTTTTTTATCCCCGACTTGTATTAAAGACCACCACATCCGTAGGTCTAATATGAAGATTGTATCATTTGGTTGAGTGCAGTGCATTCAAGACAGGTACACATGATTGATGGCTAAAAACTGAGTGATGAATGGTATACGTTTAGTTTGCCTATGAGTCAAAACTCCAAAGTATAGTTTTGCAATGTATTTAGAATAAACAAAAACATAGGTGATATTTGATCCTCGATTGTTTGGATTCTTGCATGAAGGACTGAAATTCAATTAAAGATCTTAATCGTCTTATATAAATTGTAAATTGTAAGGTTGCAATAACCTTGGAGGATGGTAAGCTTTAAACATATTGATCATGTTGCAGACCTATTGATATGGTACACACCGTCCGTATCTAGAACTGGATTACATTCTAGCATGCTATACTACACAACAATAAGTAGCAACATGAGCCTACTAAACCTGAAAGCTCAAAACCTAGCCTACAAGAATCTTTTTCCAAGTGGATAGCTCTACAGATGAGTTACACAAATTATTTCTCCATCATGTTACTCCACGAAATATATGCAAGCTATGAGTCGAACCAACTCAAATAAATGTAAAGCAAAATACTTCAAATCTAATATTCTTTTTCAGAAATCATATATCTATGAATTCTTCAACAAATTCATAGATTTGTGGTTGAATGAAAATAGATCGAGCAGATCTAAGGTCAACTATAGGTTTAGTTTCTACAATTATCTTCCTCCATATCTTATCCATAATGAAATGAAGCTCAGCTAGAAATAAACTTCTACAACTCATAGCAGCCTCACATTAAGCACAAACAATCATGGCACATGCACTCAAACTCCCATATCAAGGAAAAAAAAGGGTACTAAATTGCATAAATAGATGAATAAAATCAAGATCGACACATATAGGCAATTACAAAAAAGACATCAATTCCAGTCTCAACGGAAAATATAATCTGTCATGCAATTAAAGTTACATACATCTAAATCACATAATAAGGCAGCATCCTTTTGACAAGAACCATAATTAGATCCTGATAATACGCTTTAAATTCAAGAAACCCTAAATAAAGAAGCAAATAACTCCATTTTTTTCTTTTAATTTTTATCCCCGAGGACTAACCTACGTAGTCCCCCATGAACAGGTAATTGGTATCAGGGGCCTCCCCTCCGATCTTGAACAGCTCGATGAGATCGTGGAACTGCCCGTGGATGTCACCGCACACGGTGACGGGGCACTTCACAGGTTGGACGTTCCACTCCTCCATGAGGATCGCCCTCGCCTGCTCGCACAGGGCCCTCACCTCCGCCTCCGGCAAGAACTTGCATTCCCGCAGGTGCTCGATCTGGCGGTCCAGATCCGCGTGCGACGGCATCTTTCACCCCCTCTCCACCACCTGATCAGCGACGGGAGTAGGACGGACGGACGGAATCGGCCGGAGATCGGCCGGAACAGCGCCGACGCTTACCGGAGCGCCAGATTTACAGGGCAAGAGATCGGAGGGGGAGTAGTGAAGCTGGAGCTAGGGTTTGGGGGTGAAATGAGCTGATCCGGAGCCTCCTTCGCTCATTTCTCTGTAGATGTCCTTCCGTTTCAGGTCAAAATGAAAAAGACTCGGCGATGTTAGGAGGAACAGCAATAAAGAAACTGAAAAAAAATAAACAAATATAAATAATAGGGGCCATTTTTGTTACGATGATCCGCGCCCTGCGGAGAAGGGTGGAGACGCTGGATGCCGGTCAGTCAATCCTTGCCGTCAAAAGCATAACTGGGTGCCGTCGATGTCGAGACAGAGAGTGCAGGTTTTGCGGTATATACTTCTTCGCGAGTGCTTGTAACGCGGTTCCGTTTGAGTGGTCATGGAATAGGAAACGGGAATCGGTAGCATGAGACAGGTGGTCATGGGGAAACGGGGATGATATGTGTTTTTTATGTGCGTGGTAGGGAGTTCTCGTTCTGGGAGGTGATCGCTGTCCGGTGCGACGCTGCGACCTGAACCGGGCATTTGCATTTTGCCACTCCCGATATTTTTTCTTGGGTGTTGTTATTTGCACCCACAAAATTACTAACCACCCCAATCTCATTCATACACCCGTCCGATTTTGATTTTTACTATTATTTTCATTTTGATAATGCATCCCACAAAAGAGTTTCTCCCCTCTCTCTCTCCTCCCTGCTCTATCCTTAATAGCCACCACCTCCTCCTCCCGACTCTTATCGCCCCGCCAGAGCCATCTTTCCCATGCACCTCACTAACACCTCCTCCTCCTTCCATTCTTTGGGAATGAGGGGGAAGAAGAAGAAGAAGGGAAGAAGGAGGGGGGAGGAGGAAGAAAAAGAAGGGGAGGAGGTGGCAGTGAGGTGCATGTGATTGGCGACTCTAGTGGGGCAATCATAGTGGAGAGGAGGAGGAATGGGAGGAAGAGGAAGAAGAGAGAGAAGAGGGGGGACGAGGAGGAGGTGGACACTATGGGGGGGAGATCACGGTCGTCGTACGGTCCCCCCTCCAACAATCGATGGAAAGTGTTGACGTTCAAAATGTGGTGCACTATGGGATGCTAAGCTATCACACAAACACTCCAGAGTAGAGAGAAAGAGAGGCTTGTAAACTACGTGAATTTATTCGGGAGGTTAGAGAGAGAAAAAGAGAGTTGACGCAGGATGTGGTGATGAAGTTCAGTCGAAGCCTACATCTCCGTGCAGTAAGACGCAACCTTTGAATCCATGATCTCTGAAGAAGTAGAGCAACTCTTGACAGGCCGAGCAGTGCTTATACAAGTAGACAGAGGGCGGAGTAGGCTTGGCTGAAGTCTGATCACCATAAGGCTCAGAAAACTTCGGAAAATAGAAAGTGGAATTGGGAATAATGAAGTCCTCCTTGATTATTTGTCGAGTCTGCTATTTATAGAGGTTTGGGAATATCGAGGGTTTGGTAAATACACGGGGTGGGGGATTTACCAAACCCCAGATAGTATGTGTGGGTCCCAAGCAAGACTGGCGGATCCCACTGTTGTCTTCGTGGGCCCCAGACAGGGCTGGCGGGTCCCACCATTGTCTTTGCGGGCCCCAGGCAGGGTTGGCGGATCCTACCGCCAGGCGTTAGCTAAAATTTTGCACCTATAGTTACCCCCTCCTATATAGGCAGGTGCTAACCTAGCTGGCTAGGACTCTATGGTACAAAACTGGTTGGTCGATGGTGGCTTGATGAGTGTTTGGAAAGAATCTGGCGATCCTGATGCGATCTAAACTAATCCTAAATTAAGGCTTTAATTTGATCTAAATTATAACTCGCACGTGCATGAATCGCTTGTAGGAGCGGTGCGTATTACGAGGTCGATCCCACAGGGATTGCTAATGAGGGAACTATCTAATCTAGAGTTATTAACTATTTACCTAAATTACTTAATGAGCAAGATTGTTGATTTGGTTTTATAAGATTGTGTTTGAAATAGTAACTAAGCAGTATTAAAGCATGCAATTTAACTAAGGTAGTGCGGTGCAGTGTGGAGGTTCGGATATGGATGAGATACTAAGGCGGTCGAATCCACCGCTAGATCATCGTAGATGCTATGTTTAGATTATGGTGTTCTACTTTAGGCGAGTAGCATTCGGGAAACAAATCCCGTGCTTCCTCGAGATGCGATCGTTAAAGCGTTAAATATAATTATCTAATATTGGATTCAACTCAAGCATGGGTAATAAAACGAAGCATCACACATCTAGGTTAAGCACAACGGATCAAAGCACATGAGCAGAGCATCCGATGTCTGAGTTAAGCATGCAAGATCTGGGTTTTAATTATTCGATTAAAATAGGCCTAATCGCATGATGATCAATTATAGTGCTAACTACAAAACATACGTGGCATGGATTGTGAGAGCAAATTGAACCATCAATCAATTAAGAATTGAATCGCATAAAACATTAAAGAGCATGACATAGAACATATAAAATAAACTAAACATCTACTAGATCCAGGGTTTCATCTAAGCCTTAGCATGCGGTTTAGCTCGACATGAGTTTTGTTACATCAAAGGAAAGACTGGAAATAAACAAAGTACAGATCATCCCTGAAGATTGCTCCGTGGACTTCGCTTCGATCGCGTTCCTCGATGCTTTCCCCGCTTCGGCTCGTTCACGTCGTGGCTTCGATGACGGTGCGATGACGATCGGATGGACGAATCACGGATGACGGCCGGCGGCGACGGGATGTGGAGGATTAGGGTTTCGGGTTTGGTCGGGGATGGTGGAAGATGGTGGATAGGGCTCGGTGGTGTATGGCTTAGGTTGGTCGTCCAAAAGCTCCTTCCCTTTAGTTTACCCGAGCCCTCCCCTATATAGGATAGAGAGAAAGAGAATTCGGACTAGAGAGAGATAAGGAAAGATTGAAAGAAAGGAAAGAGAAAGAGAGCCGTTCGGTTGAGAGAGTTGACGTGCATGGGAGGAGAGAGAAAGAGGGAAGTTCGGTTGGGTAGAGAAAGGCAAGAGAGAGAGAGAGAAGTCCGGTAGGGGGAGGGAATCCGACTGGATTTTAGAGAGAGAAAATAGGGGGCTCGATTTGGGCTGAGAGAGAAACCCGGAGTGGGTGATCGGCTGGGTTGGACGGACGAGATAGAGAAAGAGCGGAACCGAGAGAGAGGGTTTCGGGGGGAGAAAAACCAGGAGGAGAGAGAGAGACGTGCGGCCTAGAGAGAGAAAATAGGAAGAGAGAGAAAGAAGTTCGGCTCGCATGGGTTTCGGTCCGGTCTTGTAGAGAGAGAGAGGAGCTGGGCCGCTGGGTTTGGTGTAATGGACTGCATGCATGGGACCACAGAAGAGGTAGTTGGGATCAGACGGTGGGTGTAAGGGAGAGGAAACGGATGGCTGTAATTAGGTGCATACATGGGTTTGGGCCATGCTGTGATCTGGTGCAGCTGGTTCGCAACGGATGGCTGTGATTGATTTTAGGCAATGGATGCGATCAGCTCTAGAGATGGGCTGCGCGGCTAGGTTGCATGCATGGGGTTGTTGCGGAGTTGGGCTTGGGTTTGTCACGTAGGAGTCGGGTTCGTACATCTCCGGTTAGTGTAGCCGGATGGGGGAAATGCTTAGGTGACATTGGTTGGGAGAGTGGTTAGCAATGGGGTCGTGCGGGAGACTTGATCAGGCTTTGGTCATCGTAATCCGAATCCATCATCAGTCGCATCGTCGCCTATTTGTATGTCTGTAGTCCTCCTCTGGTTCGTGTCATGCATTGCATCGGCTCAGTTAAAGTCTTCTCTCATCCGACTCATTGCAATTGTCCGTTTTCATCGTTCTTCAGAATAAGCCTCCAAACGAGCTGTACGGTCTCCGTCAAATTATCGTGAGAATATCCATGGCTTGGTCATAAAGTCTTTGAGCTGACTGCATCGAAAACCGGATCAATTCCCTGAAAAACACAGATGAGATGACGCTTATCAGATTCAAACGCAATTATCGATAAAAGGATAATTTGGACTATGAGGTTCTGTATCTTTCATGCATGCAATGTATGAGAGCGAACCAATATGCCGTTGCGTTCGTATGAAAGTCTACTATATCGTGGTGCAAAGAAATTCATGCAGTTTACGTGTATTATGAAAGTTTTACGTAGCAAAGTGACGCTATGTGCATGAAAAAGAAAGGATAAATCGCACCAAATGGACGCTCAACACACCCCCAAACTTAAATCTTTCTCGTCCTCGAGAAAGCAAACAAAATAAACAAAGAAAATAATAGAAGAATAAAAATAACTAACTCACTTTCGCAGGAATCGCGATTGCACTTAGCACGTGCAACAAGCCGTTAAACCCCTGGGTCACCCTAGTGGACGAGTTTTGTCTCGTGAGGGTTTGCAGTGAATCTACCCACAAAATTCAAACTTTTTTTTTAAAAAAAATAAAAATAAAAAATAAAATAAAATAAAATAAAATAAAATTAAAAAAAAAATGAAATAAGAAATAAGAAAAGTCGGTTTCGCAGAATAATTAAAAAGTACTCAAAAATAGAATTTCTAAGGCACAAGACTCACAATGTATCTAGCCCAAGCTTCGGCTTTCGAAGTAAGCACTTTAGGTTCTAACTATTAGTTTCCCGTTAGAAAAGATCAAGGTCAACTATGCTCGAGTGCACGGTGCTGTCTGGGCTAAACACAACTAGGGGTTTGGTTCTCTACATTCATAACATTCTAACAGTCTCCTAGAACGGTCAAAGTCGACCTTAGAACCTGAGTCAAAACCAGCTAATCTAGACAGGCTAGTGAGAGTTGTGGATATTCACCTTAATACCTTTCGGCTTTATATGTGATATTCCAGTTTCCCCATATTGTTTATAGCGACGGCTTTCACACTATTTTCTTTTCTTTTCTTTTTTTTTCTTTTTTTTTTTTTTTTTTTTCGGTCTCATTTTTTTCTGGATCTAATTATATATCCCTTCCTAACTTGTACCATGCCAGCTGCACTCTATGCCCATGACACGCTGCCAACGCTCTCATGAGTTAGGTAGCCATCCTCATGTTGCCTTTATATTTGATTCACTTTGCATCCATAGGATCATTCTCATAACCCTATCGACCAGGCTTCACTCATACTAGGGCATACAGGTTAAGACTTTTATATAATTAGGTCCTAGACCATGCTAATAGGTAGCCCTTTCCGCTATACCTTAGAATTCACTGGTCGCTTTTCTAATGATATTTTTTTTTTTTCTTCAAACCAAGTGAACCAGATCCGCATGGTTCATCAGGACTCCAAGTGACTATTAGGTGATATGAAAGCTTTGAATCTAGACCCTAGAGGTGTAAGCCAGATGTGAAGTGAAAAGTCAAGTCTAGTTTGTTTTGACAATCTCTAAAAGATTACTAAGGGTCAGAACCATATTAGACATACTTTTTCTAGCTAATCCTTGGACTTTATACCTTGATTATCAGGTGCCTTATAGTCCTATTCGAGTACGATAGAATTATATTACAAAACCTGAAATAAAGGTGAAATATATATCTAATAATTTTTTATTTTTTATTTTTCGAAAAGAACGAAAAGGAAGGCAAAAGTAATACGATAAGAAACTAAAATATGAAAAAGAAAATAAAAACATGCAAATGCAAATTCCTATAGACTTCTATACGAACGCTGTAGTTTTGGTAGGGGACTACAGACTAGACACACATAAGCCAAGACGTATATGCCGAGCTGTCCCACTACAGCGTAAGTTGATGCATTATTACTATTATTTAAAAAAAACAAATTTTTTTTTTTTTTAATTCAAAATAAGAACAAAAAAATTTTGTGGAAATTGAATGCATACAAGATTTTGCAAAAAGGTACATCACACCGCCAAACTTAAATTAGACATTGTCCTCAATGTATGAATTAGACATGCTCATGAATGAGATGATGGCATTATATGATAGCATTTTTTTTAGGACATATATGAAAAATAAAAGTACAAAGTTTTAAGGATGGATAATACCTTAAACGTGTTTTGTATGATAGTTTCCTGCAAAATGTTAGTGCCACGAAGAAAAAGAAAAAAAAATAACTAAATAAACTAATAAAGATGAGCATATAGTAATAAATAAATAAATAAAATTACTGCTACAATACAAATGAGTTTTTCAGCAGATGGAATTTTCAAAAAGAAAAGAGAGTAGTCATTCATTGAGAAATCATATTCTATAGTATACTTTGGGTATCTTTCTGCGTGAATCTTCTTTATTCTAGTAGGGTTCATCCTATATTGTTTTTCATGATTTTTCTTTTCAAATATAACAATATAAGATTCATTATTATACTCCCTATTCCACCAGGTATCATGTATATTATCTTTGAAAAGTTCGCATAATTGAATGTTCTGATTTTGAATGTATTGAGGAAAAATTAAATCAGAAAATATATCTTCTTCACCGAAATGTGTATGTTGAAACTTAGATGGCAGAATTTGTAGGTCAATATATGATTTTTCATTAATGGGTGGATGATCAATCATGATATCGTTAATGTCAAGATTCATTGATAGAGCATTGACTTCGTTAGCAAACATAACATTATCAATGTCATAAGGAAGATCATGAGTGAGATCCAATATAATATCGATCATATCATCGTTCGGGTCATTAAAATTTGTTAAGCACGCCTCCAATGGATCATTACAAGATGATTGAAGAATCATGTCCTCCATAAGATTATCGATCATATGCATCTCATAGATTTTATTATCATTAGTAACATTTAGACTGGATGGGAGAACATTACTTTCTTTAATAATCTCATCATCATCGTCATAGGGGGGAGCATAGACTTCTTCATCAATTATACTATCTGTAGTGGCATCAGTGATGACGTCAATGTTGGATGAGAGATCATAAGTATCCTTAAAAATCATATCCGTATTAATGTCATCAATATTGCTCGGACAATCTTCCAAAGGATTAAGAAAATCAGATTGGGCAAGTTCATCTTCTATAGGGATGTCCATCTTGGTCTCCTCATCAGCTCCACTATCTATTGAGATGCTAATTATGTTTTCAAAATCCTCATAATCTTCATCGGAGTTAGACTCAAGTTGACGTTGATCTTGAAGTATTGCTTCCTTAATAATATTAAAATGTGATCCAATTCTTTCGAAAGCGTTTATTTGCTCTTGCTTATTGCTTTGATAGTTCTGCATAATCTGATTGAGCATAGACATTTGTAGTGTCTCCTCAAAAGTCTCCTCATTTGATGGCATATAATCATAAGGTTCTTGAAAATTGTTTACAGATGATTCATTTTTCCAACTATGGCCGTGATGATTTTGCCAACTAGAATTTTGATGATATTGCCTATTTGGATCTTGAAAGTTTTGCCATCTAGGATCGTGATAATTTTGCCATCTAAAATCATGCGTGTCATAGCATGGTGAATTATGTTGTGTATAGCCATGTAAACTCCTAATTGGTGAATTTCTTTCAGGATATTCTATTTCAGTTGAAAAGTTTGTACAATCCTGATGTCTGGTGGTTCTTGTTTGGTTCATATACTCCTTTAGGGTCATCGTTGGTGTTGAATGTACGTTGGTCATTATTGTTGAAGATAGATCTTGATATTTTGTTGATCTTGTAAGATTCATATATTCTTTTAGGGTCATTGCTTGGTTAGTCATTTTGGTTAAAGATTGAGAAACTACTATACTCTAAAGATAAAATTAAACTAACAAAACTAATAAAACTAACTAAGACAAATAAGAAATAACCTAGATTCGAAAGCTCCGTTGCAATCCCCGGCAACGGCGCCAAAAACTTGATGCGATCTAAACTAATCCTAAATTAAGGCTTTAATTTGATCTAAATTATAACTCGCAAGTGCACGAATCGCTTGTAGGAGCGGTGCGTATTACGAGGTCGATCCCACAGGGATTGCTAATGAGGGAACTATCTAATCTAGAGTTATTAACTATTTACCTAAATTACTTAATGAGCAAGATTGTTGATTTGGTTTTATAAGATTGTGTTTGAAATAGTAACTAAGCAGTATTAAAGCATGCAATTTAACTAAGGTAGTGCGGTGCAGTGTGGAGGTTCGGATATGGATGAGATACTAAGGCGGTCGAATCCACCGCTAGATCATCGTAGATGCTATGTTTAGATTATGGTGTTCTACTTTAGGCGAGTAGCATTCGGGAAACAAATCCCGTGCTTCCTCGAGATGCGATCGTTAAAGCGTTAAATATAATTATCTAATATTGGATTCAACTCAAGCATGGGTAATAAAACGAAGCATCACACATCTAGGTTAAGCACAACGGATCAAAGCACATGAGCAGAGCATCCGATGTCTGAGTTAAGCATGCAAGATCTGGGTTTTAATTATTCGATTAAAATAGGCCTAATCGCATGATGATCAATTATAGTGCTAACTACAAAACATACGTGGCATGGATTGTGAGAGCAAATTGAACCATCAATCAATTAAGAATTGAATCGCATAAAACATTAAAGAGCATGACATAGAACATATAAAATAAACTAAACATCTACTAGATCCAGGGTTTCATCTAAGCCTTAGCATGCGGTTTAGCTCGACATGAGTTTTGTTACATCAAAGGAAAGACTGGAAATAAACAAAGTACAGATCATCCCTGAAGATTGCTCCGTGGACTTCGCTTCGATCGCGTTCCTCGATGCTTTCCCCGCTTCGGCTCGTTCACGTCGTGGCTTCGATGACGGTGCGATGACGATCGGATGGACGAATCACGGATGACGGCCGGCGGCGACGGGATGTGGAGGATTAGGGTTTCGGGTTTGGTCGGGGATGGTGGAAGATGGTGGATAGGGCTCGGTGGTGTATGGCTTAGGTTGGTCGTCCAAAAGCTCCTTCCCTTTAGTTTACCCGAGCCCTCCCCTATATAGGATAGAGAGAAAGAGAATTCGGACTAGAGAGAGATAAGGAAAGATTGAAAGAAAGGAAAGAGAAAGAGAGCCGTTCGGTTGAGAGAGTTGACGTGCATGGGAGGAGAGAGAAAGAGGGAAGTTCGGTTGGGTAGAGAAAGGCAAGAGAGAGAGAGAGAAGTCCGGTAGGGGGAGGGAATCCGACTGGATTTTAGAGAGAGAAAATAGGGGGCTCGATTTGGGCTGAGAGAGAAACCCGGAGTGGGTGATCGGCTGGGTTGGACGGACGAGATAGAGAAAGAGCGGAACCGAGAGAGAGGGTTTCGGGGGGAGAAAAACCAGGAGGAGAGAGAGAGACGTGCGGCCTAGAGAGAGAAAATAGGAAGAGAGAGAAAGAAGTTCGGCTCGCATGGGTTTCGGTCCGGTCTTGTAGAGAGAGAGAGGAGCTGGGCCGCTGGGTTTGGTGTAATGGACTGCATGCATGGGACCACAGAAGAGGTAGTTGGGATCAGACGGTGGGTGTAAGGGAGAGGAAACGGATGGCTGTAATTAGGTGCATACATGGGTTTGGGCCATGCTGTGATCTGGTGCAGCTGGTTCGCAACGGATGGCTGTGATTGATTTTAGGCAATGGATGCGATCAGCTCTAGAGATGGGCTGCGCGGCTAGGTTGCATGCATGGGGTTGTTGCGGAGTTGGGCTTGGGTTTGTCACGTAGGAGTCGGGTTCGTACATCTCCGGTTAGTGTAGCCGGATGGGGGAAATGCTTAGGTGACATTGGTTGGGAGAGTGGTTAGCAATGGGGTCGTGCGGGAGACTTGATCAGGCTTTGGTCATCGTAATCCGAATCCATCATCAGTCGCATCGTCGCCTATTTGTATGTCTGTAGTCCTCCTCTGGTTCGTGTCATGCATTGCATCGGCTCAGTTAAAGTCTTCTCTCATCCGACTCATTGCAATTGTCCGTTTTCATCGTTCTTCAGAATAAGCCTCCAAACGAGCTGTACGGTCTCCGTCAAATTATCGTGAGAATATCCATGGCTTGGTCATAAAGTCTTTGAGCTGACTGCATCGAAAACCGGATCAATTCCCTGAAAAACACAGATGAGATGACGCTTATCAGATTCAAACGCAATTATCGATAAAAGGATAATTTGGACTATGAGGTTCTGTATCTTTCATGCATGCAATGTATGAGAGCGAACCAATATGCCGTTGCGTTCGTATGAGAGTCTACTATATCGTGGTGCAAAGAAATTCATGCAGTTTACGTGTATTATGAAAGTTTTACGTAGCAAAGTGACGCTATGTGCATGAAAAAGAAAGGATAAATCGCACCAAATGGACGCTCAACAGATCCCCTGCCAAGGGCCGACCAAAGTTCTGTCTACAGACCCGCTGTCGGGGCCGACCATCGCGCCCGTCAACCACCTGCCAAGAGACGGCCAGGGGCCTGTCTGCCAACCCGCTGTCGGGGTCGACCGTCGCGCCCGTCAACCACCTGCCAAGGGACGGCCAGGGGCCTGTCTGCCAACCCGCTGTTTGGGGCCGACCGTCGGCCGTCTCACCCATCGATACCCTGCCAAGGGCCGGCCAGGAGCATGTCTACCGATCCGCTGTCCGGGGCTGACCGTCGCGCCTGTCGACTCGTGTCTGCCGACCCGCTATCCGAGACCGATCATCGCGCCCGCCGACACCTACCAAGGGCCGGCTAGGAGTGTCTACTGACCCGTTGTCCGGGGCCTATCGTCGCGCCCGCCGACCCCCAGTCAAGGGCCCGCCAGGAGCGTTTCCGCCGACTCGCTATCCGAAGCCGACCATTGTCCATTGTCGACCCGCTATCCAAGGCCAACCGTCGCGCCTGCCAACCCCCTGCTAAGGGCCGGCCAGAGGCATGCCTGCTGACCCACTGTCTGGGGCCAACCATTATGCCCACCGACCCCCTACCAAGGACCGACCAGGAGCGTGTCTACCGACCCATTGTCTGGGGCCGACTATCACGTCCGTCGACCCCCTGCCAAGGGCCAACCAGAAGCATGTCTGCCAACCTGCTGTCCAGGGCCGACCATTATCTGTCTATCGACCCGCTGTCCAGGACCGACCGTCGCACCTACCGACCCCCTGCCAAGGGCCGGCCAAGGGCGTGTCTGCCAACCCACTATCCGGGACTGATCGTCGTGCCCACCAACCACCTGCCATGGGCTGCCAGAAGCGTGTTTGCCGACCCACCGGGGTCGACCGTTGCTCCCGCACGAACCCCTGTCCAAGGCCGACCGTTGTCCCCGCCGGCCCCCTACCAAGGGGTGGCCAAGGGCATGTCTGGTCGGTCGGCCGGCCTGATCGGTCGCTGCCAATAGTTACGCGAGGGGTGGTCGGTCGCTGGGCGTTACTAATGGCTGGCCGTAGTGCAATCCTAAACGACCGCTAGAGAGGCTTAATCGATTAGGGGCGGCCGTTCGGTCGGGGTCAGTCGGTCTGCGCTCCGGTCGATCAGGGTCGGTCGGTCGGTCTGCACCCCGATCAATCAGGGTCGGTCAGTCGGTCTACACCCCGATCGGTCAGGGTCGGTCGGTCGGTCTGCACCCCGATCGGTCAGGGTCGGCCAGTCGGTCGTGACTAACAGAACGCCAGGGAGGGGGTCGATCGCCGAGCGACACTGGCGGTCGGCCGCAGTGCATTCCTAACCGACTGCTAGAGAGGCCCGGTCGGTCAGGGGCACCTGGTTGGTCAGGGGGCCCGGTTGATCAGAGGCAGCCAGTCGATCAAGGGGCATGATCGGTCATAGGAGGTTGGTCGATCAGGGGGGCCGGTCGGTCAGGGGGGTCGATCGGTTAGGGGCGGTCGGCTGATCAGGGGTGCCTCTAAACCTTAAACCCTAAAACCTAAACCCTAAACCCTCCCCTAAACACTAAAACCTAACCCCTGAACCCTAAACCCCTAAACCGTAAACCCCAAACCCCAAACCTGCCAACCGAGCAGCAGCCTTTGGGGGGATCGAAGTCCTTGCCCGAAGTTTGCCAAGGGCGGAGCCTTGGACTAATTGAGTGTCAAAGCGTTTGTCTTCGAGTGACAAGGGTAGGGCCTTGGGCTTGTCGAGTGACGAGGCAATGGTTGCCTCGGACTTTGTCTGCGAGCACCAGAGTTGTCTCTCTGGGCTCGTTGAGTACCGAGGCGGTGAGAAGCACCTCAGACTTTATCTGCGAGCGCCAAAGCTGTCTCTCTGGGCTCGTTGAGCGCCAAGGCGGTAAGAAGCACCTTGGGACTTTGTCTGCAAGTGCTAGAGTTATCTCCCTGGGATCGTTGAGCACCGAGGTGAAGTGAAACACCTCGAACTTTGTTTGCGAGCGCCAGAGCTATCTCTTTGGGCTCGTTGAGTATCGAGGCGGTGAGAAGCACCTCGGACTTTGTCTGCGAGCGCCAGAGCTGTCTTTTTGGGCTTGTTGAGCACCGAGGCGGTGAGAAGCACCTCGGACTATGTCTGCGAGTGCTAGAGCTGTTTCTTTGGGCTCATTGAGAACCGAGATGATAAAAAGCTCCTCAGACTTTGTCCATAAGTGCCAGAGCTGTCTCCCTGGACTCGTCGAGCACCGATATGGTATGAAACACCTCGAACTTTATCTGCGAGTGCCAAAGTTGTCTCTCTAGGCACGTTGAACGCCGAGACAGTGAGAAGCACCTCAGACTTTGTATGCGAGCATCAGATATGCCTCCTTGGACTCGTCGAGCACCAAGGTGGTGTGAAACACCTCAGACTTTGTCTGCGAGCGCCAGAGCTGTCTCTCTGGGCTCATTGAGCACCGAGGTGATGAGAAGCACATCGGACTTTGTCTGCAAGCGCCAGAGCTGTCTCGTTAAGCACCGAGGCAGTGAGAAGCATCTTAGACTTTGTCTGTGAGCGCCAGAGCTGTCTCCCTAGACTCGTTGAGTGTCGACGCGGTGTGAAACACCTCAGACTTTTTCTACGAGCGCCAGAGCTATCTCTCTGGATTTGTTGAGTGTCGACACGGTAAGAAGCACCTTGAACTGTAACATCCGCCCCGAACACACAAGATATTGTCCACTTTGCTCGTGCTCATACGAGGACTTCCCAAGAAGGTTATCCATCCTAGTACTACTCTCGCCCGAGCACGCTTAATAACGAAGTTCTTGCGAATTTCGTAGCGGCGCACGGTTTTAAAACGAGTCTTCTATGTTTGAGAGGGAAAATTATATAAATAGCTTAGGATCTCATTCTCTCTCAGGCGATGTGGGTCTAACTCGTGGCCTTGTACACCTCACTTCATCCATCCTGGCATGCTAGTTTCAGGAGTTTTGGCTCTTGGCTATTGGATCTTGGTCGTCACAATCCACCCCCCTTAGGGCATCTTGGTCGTCACAATCCACCCCCCTTAGGGCTATACATCCTTGTGTAGGGTTAGACCCCCCCATCCTGAGGAGTACTGGCTCTGATACCATTTTGTAACATCTGCCCCAAACACAAAAGATATTATCCGCTTTACCTGTGCTCAAACGAGGACTTCCCAAACATAGAAGAGGCGGTGTGAAACACCTCAGACTTTTTCTACGAGCACCAGAGCTGTCTCTCTGGATTCGTTGAGTGCCGAGGCGGTAAGAAGCACCTTTAACTGTAACATCCGCCACGAACACACAAGATATTGTCCACTTTGCTCATGCTCATACGAGGACTTCCCAAGAAGGTTATCCATCATAGTACTACTCTCGCCCGAGCACGCTTAATTACAAAGTTCTTGTGAATTTCATAGCGGCGCACGGTTTTAAAACGAGTCTTCTATGTTTGGAAGGGAAAATTATATAAGTAGCTTAGGATCTCATTCTCTCTCAGGCGATGTGGGTCTAAATCATGGCCTTGTACACCTCACTTCATCCATCCTGGCATGCTAGTCTCAGGAGTCTTGGCTATTGGATCTTGGTCGTCACAATCCACCCCCCTTAGGGCATCTTGGTCGTCACAATCCACCCCCCTTAGGGCTATACATCCTTGTGTAGGGTTAGACCCCCCCATCCTGAGGAGTACTGGCTCTGATACCATTTTGTAACATCTACCCTAAACACAAAGGATATTGTCCGCTTTACCTGTGCTCAAACAAGGACTTCCCAGGAAGGTTACCCATCTTGGTCGTCACAATCCACCCCCCTTAGGGCTATACATCCTTGTGTAGGGTTAGACCCCCCCATCCTGAGGAGTACTGGCTCTGATACCATTTTGTAACATCTACCCCAAACACAAAGGATAGTGTCCGCTTTACCTGTGCTCAAACGAGGACTTCCCAGGGAGGTTACCCATCTTAGTACTACTCTCGCCCGAGCACGCTTAATTACGGAGTTCTTACGAATTCCATAGTGGCGCACGGTTTTAAAACGCATCTTCTATGTTTGGGAGGGAAAATTATATAAGTAGTTCAGGAACTCATTCTCTCAACGCGATATGGGGCTAACTCATGGCCTTGTATACCTTACCTCATCTCATCTATTTTAGTATCCCAGCCTCAGGAGTCTTGGCTCTTGGAACTTGGTTGTCACATGGACTTTGTCTGCGAACGCCAGAGCTATCTCCCTAGACTCGTTGAGTGTCAAAATGATATGAAACACCTTGGACTTTGTTTGCGAGCGCTAGAGCTCTCTCTAGGCTCGTTGAGCACCAAGGAGGTAAGAAGCATCTGAAACTTTGTCTACAAGTGCCAAAGCTATCTCCCTGGACTCGTCGAGCACCAAGGCGGTATGAAAACACCTCGGACTTTATCTATGAGTGCAAGTGTTGTCTCTCTGGGCTTGTTGAGTGCCAAGATGGTGTGAAACACCTCGAACTTTGTATGTGAGTACAAACTGTCTCTTTGGATTTGTTGAGCACCGAGGTATTGTGAAACACCTCAAACTTTTATCTGCGAGTGCTAGAGCTATCTTTCTGGGCTCGTTGAGCACTGAGGCGATGAGAAGCACCTTAGACTTTGTCTACGAGTGTTAGAGCAGTCTCTTTGGACTCGTTGAGTGCCGAGGCGGTATAAAACACCTAGGACTTTGTATGCGAGCGCCAAAGCTATCTTCTGGGCTCGTTAAGCACCGAGGCGGTGTGAAATATCTCGAACTTTGTTTGCGAGCACTAGAGCTGTCTCTTTGGGCTCGTTGAGTACCGAGGCATTGAGAAGTACCTCAGACTTTTTTTAAGAGTGCTAGAGCTATCTCTATATATTCGTTGAGCACCGAGGCGGTGAGAAACACCTCGGACTTTCATCTATGAGTGCTAGAGTTGTCTCCCTGGGCTCATTAAGCCCGAGGCGGTATGAAACACCTCGGACTTTGTCTACGAGCACCAGAGCTGTATCTCTAGCCTCGTTGAGTGCCGAAGCAATGAGAAACACCTCGGATTTTATTTGTGAGTGCCAGAACTATCTCTCTAGGCTTATTGAGTGCCAAGGTGGTAAGAAGGACCTCGAACTTTGTCTATAAGTGCCAGAGATGTCTCTCTTGGCTCGTTGAGTATCAAGGCGGTATGGAACAACTCGGACTTTGTCTGCGAGCACCAGAGCTGACTCTAAAGGGTCGTTGAGTGCCGAGATAGTGAGAAGCACCTCAAACTTTGTTTGCGAGCGCCAGAGTTGTTTCAATGGGTTTATTGAGTATCGATGCGATATGAAACACATCGGACTTTGTCTACGAGCGTCAAAGTTGTCTCTATGGACTTGTTGAGTGCCATGGCAGTAAGAAGTACCTTAGACTTTTTTTATGAGTGCCAGAGCTATATCTCTGGGCTTGTTGAGTGCCGAGACGGTGAGAAGCACCTCGGACTTTGTCTGCAAGCACCGAGGCAATATAAAAATACCTCGGACTTTGTATTAGAGTGCCAAGGCTATCTCCTTGGACTTGTTGCATGCCGAGGCACCTTGGACTTTGTATTTGAATACTAAGGCTATCTCCTTGGACTTTGTTGCATGCCAAGGTAGCGAGGGCACCTCGGACTTTGTATTCGAATGCCAAGGCTATCTTCTTAGACTTTGTTGCATGCCGAGGCAGTAAGGGCGCCTCAGACTTTATATTCGAGTACCAAGGTTATCTCCTTAGACTTTATTGCATACCAAGGCATCGAGGGCTCTTCGGACTTTATGTTTGAATATCAAGGCTGTTTCCTTGGACTTTGTTGCATGGGGAGTAATCTATGAGGTCCGGAGATGCTTGAGGGTTAGCTATTTTCAAGCCCTCGGTTGTCGGTTGAATCCTCGGGCGATCTGCAATGCCTGAGGGTGCACGAGGGTTGATTGTCTCCAAGCCCTCGGTTATTGATTGATGGACGATAGAATTTGGAGTGCTTAGTGATGTGCCTTTGAATGCTCGTTGATTATGGAGAGACCCTATGCGATTAAACCAGTGAAAGGACACTGAGCATGCACCTTTTGCGTTTGCTAGCTGATCGTGGGGAGACCCGTGCGATCAAACTAGTATTGTCTTCGGTTGGTCGAGACAATGCTCTTACCGACCCAACAGGTTGCGGGGGTACGTAGTAGGAGCCTTTGAACGCTGGCTAATCATGGGAAGGCCCTGTGTGATCACCAGCGAAGGGACACAAAGCTTATACCTTTGCATTGCTAGCTGATCGTGGGGAGACCCTGTGCGATCAAACTAGTATTATCGTTGGTTGGTCGAGACAATGCTCTTACCGGTCTAACCAGTTGTAGGGTACATAGCAGTTGCCTTCTAACGCTGGCTAATCGTGGGGAGACCCTGTGTGATCAGACCAGTGAAGTGGCACCAAGCTGGTACCTTGGATTGCTAGTTGATCGTGGGGGGATCATGTGCGATCAAACTAGTCTTGTCATTGGTTGGTCAAGGTGATGCTCTTACCGACCAAACCAGTTGTAGGGTACATAGTAGGTGCCTTTGAATGCTGGTTGATTATAGGGAGACACTATGCGATCAAACCAGCAAAAGGGTACGAAGCTTGTACCTTGGAGCTTGATAGTAGCGAAGCACTGATTGATCAAGAGTTTGAGAAGAACTTGCATACGAAAGGCAATCACTTGCCATTTTATTGATAACTCAAAAGATTTTATATCATAGATTTCAGATGAGTGACATTCTGAGTTATTGACAATCCGTGGATGCTTCCCTTTTAGCTTACGTTGTCGGTTACCAGAACCATGGTTTCTACAAGCTTTTTTCTTCTTGGTTGCAGAGGGGGGGTCCTGACAGGATCACTGTTCTTTTTTGAATTCCTGGAGATGTCCTTCCTACCAAAGGTATTTCAAGTGGTATGAAAGAAACATGCATTTTATCGTTGGGTGTCTATGGTATCGGTGGAAGTCACAGTAGACCGATTTGTTTGTCGTGTACTTTGAATAGGTTGAAGAGGGTTCGACCACTTGAGGAATTCTTCATGTTGTATGCCCGCTTTGGCCTCTTGGAGGATCCGTCTCCCTTGGCTTGAGCGTTGTGAGCCCATTGTTAGAATTGGTGAGGTCTATAGCTCGTAAAAACCTATAGTTTAGCTATGTATGGTTGATAGTATAAGATTGCATCTAGGTACGTACCTTAGTACGTGTTCTGATTACAGAACAGAGAGCCATGGCTACATGGTAATCCTCTTGAGTGGGAGACTCAAGGGACTGGTCCCATGTAACCTAAATACGTTCGCAGCTCTGATTAGGGTTGGTCGCCCTATCAGGTTAAGCTGTTGGGATGACAGAGCGTGGGTGTCTCCACCACGGTCATTACCAGGCACAGTGTCTGTGGCCGAACGGAACCAACACGGTGCACAGATCGGTGAGCAGACACCGGTGCACTAAATTGTGTTTCTGCTTAGGGTAAAACGGTTCTAAACCCTGAGGAGCCATGTCTGGTGGACTAACCAGTAGTGTGGTGCTTTGGCGCACCAATGTGTGAGGATCCGGATGCAGTGATCCAAAACCACGGTGTACTGGGTTACCCGGCTGGCGTTGCATCAGCATGTCACTCCTGCAGGCTATCCACACCCCTAACGGGAGGTGCGTTCCTTGGTCTGACCTATGTTGTATTAAACCCTGGCCAGGTGGTCATCAGTTCGACTGGTGACGGATCCGGTTACTCGGCAGAGTTATCGGAGGTACGATGTACGTGGTCAACCTGGAAGGAACCGAGTCATATGAGCACTCGAGTCTGACGGTATTCTCCACCGCTCGAGTTGCGTCATGGCACCAATGGAGGGACAGCGAGTTTACCATACTAACCGGAGAGCAGGGGTATGAGGGAGAACATAGTAAGTCCGGGGGAATTAGAGTGCAGCCTGCGTCGCACTCTGGGTGGCTACGCAGGTTAACTCGGACTCAGATGATCGATGGTACACTCAGGTAGTGTGTCGATCGAGTCTGAGTTGGAAGCCATGAACCCTGGTCCCTGAAGGTTCCACCTTATCGACATTATGTATGGTTCTTATACCATCTCATCGAAACACAGAATGTAGTTAGAGGAAGCGAGAAGTCCAAGCATACGCTCCGTGAGTGCTTCGCACTAGTGCACGGTAGATGCGTAGCTACGTGTGTGCACTAAGGGGAAACCCTAGGTTAGTGCAGAGACGCATGTAGCAATTCCTTGCCATAAGTGGACTTTGCCACATGGGTGCGATGCACCGGGACATGTTGCGAGTTGACTAGTTGACTTCACTAGGGGCACCCTACGGGAACCTCAGAGAATAGTGAAATCACTGGTGCACTTCACTTATGTGTGCCTTGCAAAGTCTCGTACACGAGGAACGACCAACTAGTGGCATAAGGGCGTTTTGGTCATATCATGCGCCACTATGCACTAAGGGGGCCGGCCCTAAGTGTTGAGAGACTGGTCAAGGCCGGCCCCATTAGTTTTGGGAGGTTGTTGCCTCCGATGAAGGGGCCGGTTATGAGGCGCAGAAAACGGGCTGGTTTTGACCGTTTTCGAAAACAAGGAAAGGATAGAGATAAAGAAGAGATATATAGGGATAAGGCTTGAATCAATCATCCTTATCCATACTGTCCTTATCCATATGGATAGGTCGGCCCTATATATGAGAAGGAGAGAGAGGGGGCACGAAATTAGATGCATGGACAAGCCCTAGGGCCGGCCATGCAAGCCATGGGGAAACCGAAGCCCCTCTCATCTCTTCGCATCTCCTTCATCGTCTCTCTCTCCCTCGCTTGCGCCATTGGATGGCGACTCGTCTTCCTCGCGTGGTGTTTCGTAGAAGGAGAAGGCTCGTCGTATGGAGGCACTCAGAGATCCATCGACGAGGTGCCGTGCATCGTGTGAGATCGGGTGAACTAGAAGGCGTCTCCCGCAACCTTTTGCTGTCCAGAATCTGCACAGAAAATCAGCGTTGTTTCTATGATTTTGGGAGCTACAGAAGTCCAAACGATGTGAAACTTATTGCAAAAGTTGCGTCTCGAAGTTGGCTACCTGCAGTCCAAATTTCAGCCCAATCGGAGTTCGGAGCAGAAAGTTATGGCCATCGCACCAAAGCTATATCGAGCAGATCCGTAGCCCGTCTCCATCGACAAAGAAGAAATTTGTCGCGGTGAAAGATTCCGCACGCAGGTATGATCTCTAACAAGTAGATCTAACATAATTAGAACATGCATACATGCTAGATTGTTCTTTTGCGTTAGATCGTCGTTAGGGGTTCGTGTAGTTGCCATGCTAGTTTCATACATGCATATATAGATCGTTTCGATGAAAATTTTGATATGTAACGCACACCGCCTACGGTCCTCGGACCATCACTTTGCTTCCGCTGCGGGCCTCTACCATGGATTTGTTTCCAACAATTGGTATCAGAGCACGCTAGTGGTGTGCGTTTCATGTTTTTTCATGAAACCGTCATGTGCGCGCATGAATAGTATGTGCCGCCATCGGGGTTCTATGAGTAGATCATGCATAGTATATTTTTTATGTGTTCTATGAATCATTCTTGCAGGGCGCCGCTTCTAAAATTATTCTGGATATACGATTGCTTGCTACCGGGGGTCGGACCCCGTGTTAGCGATTTTGTCTGGATGTTTTTTCTTCTGTGTGTGGATAGATTTTAAAGCCATAGTCGGGCAAGAGGTGAAGATTTACCACCCTTGATTCCCAGGCTTTTTGCTAGGTTTGTTTTCCTTTTCGTTCTAGGAAATTGTGTACGAGCGAGCACTTGCTCGAAGCGTACTAGAGCTTTTTCGGTTATAGATTGAAGAGGAGGACTTACCGTGGAGATCCACCACCGGAAGGACGAGCGGTACCTTGGAGGACGATGGCGATCCGGCGAAGCGTACACGATGACGGCAAAGGGCAGAAAGCGTCAGGAGATCGTATACAGAGGCTTGCACCGGATCGAGGAACCTTGCGAAGGAGACAGAGAGCCTGCGCTGTGCCAGTCAGGTTCAGGGGTCGGACCCTGAACTTGATTCAGTTGTGTGCTTGTTTCTTTCAGTAGTTCTTTATATTTATGTAGAGAATCCCGATGCAATAATTTGATTATCTGTGTTAGAGGGATGCCCTTTCCCCTCGGGTCCTAGCGATAGGATTCCACTAGTGACACCTATTATTTAATTGACCCTTGATGATAGCATGAATTCCTCACATTTGGTTATGCCCCCATTAGGTCAACACCCGATTAGTCGGGTGTGCCTATTTGGCAAGCATCGAAACCTAGAATGAGTTGGAATTCTACTATGACATCATTCGTCAAATTTATAAGCGAGGCGCCATGGTAGTGGAAGACCTTTCCTGTCAGTCTGACCTTAGGCTAGGCTCTAGGGCATTAGCGTGATAGCCAAGTTTGCAGAGCATCGATGTTTTTGGAATATGTAATGTGACCCTTGAGTGGAGAAATCCACTTGAGGCAGGGACTATGATATTCCGAGATCGATTAATGCTTCACGAAAGGCTTGAACGCTAATGGGAGCACGGTATGACCAGGGTCTAGTGTATAGGTTGTCGTGACCTTAGTGTACACTCATACTTGCATTAAATAACCCTCAACTATAATAAGGGATGTGTAAGAGGACTCGTCGAGATCCTCTGGCCTCCACAACCAACTGCTTTGTGTCTGGGTGGAAGGGCGTAGCTCGACACCCCCTAGGGTGAGGGTTATGTTTTTCCATGCCAGATAACTTAGCGGTCTCCTTCAGGATATGGCGGTTACGGGGCCAGGAGAGAAGGGCTTTTTATCCCACCCTAGTGGGGGCCGCATGAACTCCCGTGCCGTAATTGCTTAGGCTTGTGGGTAAGCATCCGAAGTGGACGTGAGGCATCCGTTGCTTGCACAATGGGGATCACGTGGCACTGGCCAAAAGATAACCATGGTCCATCAAAGCCCTTAGTTGGCAGATTTGGACTGGGTCAAGGGAAAGGCCCGTGTAAGCGGATTGACGCTGCATGATGCCCCCTAGGGTAGGTGTAGTCGATTCTGAGATCTTACATACATGGTTAATTAATCCATAGAGGTGTTTTCGCTGTGAGGGTAGCGCTGATATTTGGATATAATTAGCTTATTTTTAAAATCCATAAAATAAGTTTTCTTGCATTTATTTTCATTCAAGCATATAGTTCCCCTATCTGCTATCCCACAAGAGAACCAGTTATCGGGTCTCTAACTACGTAGAGCGGAAGCGCTTTCTTTAGCTTATGCATAGGGTAGTTAACGTACATTGGCATGTAATCTAAGTATCCCTGTATTAGACCTAATGGGTCCAGATATCACTAGGGCACTAACTAGGGCATATGAAGACTGGCGAGAGTCTAAGGAGATGTGCAAGTGCTATGTTATAGCAGACTTGCGGACAACTCTTTAGAAGCGAGTCAGAGATATGCCGGGTCTTCTCTAATTAAGTTTTACTTGCATAAGATGTCTGGAAGGCGAAGTCAGTCGACTCATCGCTTTTCCACTAAGATACTTGTCAGTACCGAGATGTCTGAGGGTATGCTTGTTCGGGAACACATCTTTGAGTTCCAGATCGAACTAGATTCCAAAGACATAGTACCGGATAACGAGGTGGTGGAAGACGTCTGTCTTGCATCCTTGTCTGGAACCTTCGAAGGCGTTATCAGAGACTTTAACTTTAACAAGTTAGAAATGATAAACGCAAAACTTCTAAGGAGATTTCCAAGAGATAAAGGATGGGATCAAGATTAAAGGCAAAGCCTTTAGTGCTTAACCTAGGCCTTCTTTAGAAGAACCTAAGGAAGTAACTTATCAGAGATCGAAAACTATTATAGTGCAGAAACTGGTGTGGACTCCTAAGTCTAGTAACGCTAAAGACGGAAGAGTTTCTGTTTTAGCAAGTATAGGGGGTATTTGAAGATTGAGTATGGCCTCAGGATGTTAGGAGTTAAGTCGCTATCTAGTAGCAGTTCTTATGCTTCTTGGAATGTAGACTCCGGGTCTACAGAGATTCAAGGAAAGCAGAAGGCTACTTTATAGTGAATTAATCCTAACATAGGTACTGATGCCATAAGCCGCTGCGAAAGCTGTTAGATATGATTGTCTTAGTTTTTCCGAAACACGGATTTTGATTTTTTGAGATGTAATTCTGTTTTCTCTTTGATAAATGAAGTTTTTTAGTTTTAGATAGCACCGTAGGTGTGTATCCTAGACTAAATTGATAGCTTCATAGTTAGAGGAATAGATCAGAAAAATCTCTTTGTATTTAATCTGAATTCGGAAATAGATTTTATGACAGCTGTATCGTCTAATTAAAATTCATCTAAATCCTTCGGAGAATCTATCCTATTTGTGATCCCTCTGATTTAGATATTTTGCCTCAGATAAATTCAAAGGTAACAGAAGGCCGAGTTTCTGTTCACAGAATCATCGGAGATCCTTCTAACCTATGAGTGTAATCTGGAAGGCAGGATAACTAAAAGGACCATGAAGGTATGGGAGTTAGTTAATTTTGACGTCTATGGTTCCAAGAGCGTCCAGACGATAGAAGTCTCTTCGATTTAATCGAGGGAATGAGAACCTATCGGATGGGTTCCATAGGATCCTGAAGGAGCATGGGATTATCTCCCAGTTAAATGCTCCTAGGATGAAACGTCAGAATGAAGTCTCCGAGAGAAGGAATCAGACCCTGTTTGACATGGTCCGTAGTATGATGAATATTGCCAAATGTACTACCCACCCTTTGGTGGGGTTGTACCTTAAAACAGTAGCTTATATCTGAAACTCTCTTTCATCTAGATCAGTACCCCAGACCTATAGAGAGCTATGGTCTAAGCGAAAGCTGACACTATAGAGTCTCGAGATATAGGGTTGTCCTGCACTTGTGCAAAAGGACAAGAGGGATGAGATGGAGATGTAGTTCCAGGTATATCTGTTTGTAGGTTACCCTTAGGAGGCATAAGGTGGACTGTTCTATGATCTTGAGGTTTGGAAGGTAATCGTTTCTACGAATACCATCTACCTAGACCAGGATTATATTATAGACCATAAGTTTACCGGTAAGGTAGTTCTGGGTGAACTACTGGGTACTGGTAGAGAGTGCGCATCTGAAAACGTAGTGGGAGTAGATGATACAACAAACTAGTATACCAGGTACTGTAGAAACGATTCACTTTGTACCACCACCACCTCGTCGTTGTGGGACCATCAGAGCTCCTGAAAGATACTATGGAGAAACTTCGATAGTTAATCCAGAGTTTCAGGAGGATGATCCCTAGAGCTACGAAGAAGTAGTGGGAGCTTCCGACAGCTCTGACTGACAAAAGACCATGGAGACAAATTTACATCAATGTCCCTTGGAACAGTCTTGACACTTATAGCACTATCACCCTTCAGGGTGTAGAAGGTGTATAAGAAGAGCACCCGATTAAGACTTAAGTAGCTAGATTAGTTGCCAAAGGAGAAGGGATTGACTATGTCAAAACCATCTCACTGGTATCTAAGCCTAAGTCTATTTTGGATTCTCTTAATCCATCGCAGCTCATTATAGTTGGGAGATCTGGTTGATGGATGTCAAGACAGTTATTCCCTAACGGGAATTTGGAAAGGACATATGGATGATATCGCCCCAGGCTTTGTGTCAGTAGGTCAGGAACATATATGATGTAAGTTGCAAAGGTCCATTTATGGACTGATGCAAGCATCCAAGTTGGAATATATATTTTGATCAAGGAAATCCGCTCATACGGATTTGATCAGAATGATGATAAACCAAGTGGGTATAAGAAAGGTGAAAAAGCTACAAGGGTGTACGTAGTACTTTACGTTAACAATATCCTACTGATTGAAAATGACGTAAGAATATTGTTTATGGTAAAGGTTTGTAGTCATCACAATTCGATGTGAAAGACCCTAGTGAGGCGAGTTATGCTCTGGGAATCAAGGTAACTCTAGATAACTAGAGCAAGATTCTCTTGCTGTCACAGGCTACGCATGAAGATAAGATTCTAGCCAGATTCGTTTTACGAGGCTAGATATCTATTGCGCAGCAGGAAGATGGGTCGGTTTCAGTCGAACCCGAGTCCAGATCTTTGGACCGATGTGAAGGGTATACTCAGAAATCCTCGTTAAGTAAGGATTGTGAGTTAGCTTGCACTTCACAGGTCCTGATATCGATTGGACACACAGGATCTAACTTTAGTGTTAGATGTGTGTTCCAGAGAATCGATTTCAGGGATTATTTTTATCTTGGGATTAGAAGTGGTAGTTGGTAGAGTGCGAAGCAAGAGTGAATCACAGACTCTACCAAAAAGGCTTAGCACGTTGTTGCGTGCTAGGTAATATATCAGGTGGTAAGGCTTAGGAAGTTCTTAGAGAACTTGGGACGCGTACCAGAAGCTCAGTTATCTGTTGTTGCAACAGAAGAGCGGTAAGCAAGGTCCAAGGAGACTAGGCACCACCGTGAGGGGAAACCCATCAAGTACAAACTTCACTTGATCTGACAGTTATAGGAGGAAATGCAAGTAGCGGTATTGAGGTGGAATCTACAGACAATGTTGCCAATTCCATTAGGGAATTCCTGCAAAGGCTTTTGGGTAGCATGTAGAAGCTACAGAGCTCAACACCGTTATTCCTCGTTAGACCTAGTGGGAGATTGTTAGAATTGGTGAGGTCTATAGCTCGTAAAAACCTATAGTTTAGCTATGTATGGTTGATAGTATAAGATTGCATCTAGGTACGTACCTTAGTACGTGTTCTGATTACAGAACAGAGAGCCATGGCTACATGGTAATCCTCTTGAGTGGGAGACTCAAGGGACTGGTCCCATGTAACCTAAATACGTTCGCAGCTCTGATTAGAGTTGGTCGCCCTTTCAGGTTAAGCTGTTGGGATGACAGAGCGTGGGTGTCTCCACCACGGTCATTACCAGGCACAGTGTCTGTGGCCGAACGGAACCAACACGATACACAGATCGGTGAGCAGACACTGGTGCACTAAACCGTGTTTCTGCTTAGGGTAAAACGGTCCTAAACCCTGAGGAGCCATGTCTGGTGGACTAACCAGTTGTGTGGTGCTTTGGCGCACCAATGTGTGAGGATCCGGATGCAGTGATCCAAAACCACGGTGTACTGGGTTACCCGGCTGGCGTTGCATCAGCATGTCACTCCTGCAGGCTATCCACACCCCTAACAGGAGGTGCGTTCCTTGGTCTGACCTACGTCGTATTAAACCCTGGCCAGGTGGTACGAGGGAGAACATAGTAAGTCCGGGGGGATTGGAGTGCAGCCTGCGTCGCACTCTGGGTGGCTACGCAGGTTAACTCGGACTTAGAGGATCGATGGTACACTCGGGTAGTGTGTCGATCGAGTCTGAGTTGGAAGCCATGAACCCTGGTCCCTGAAGGTTCCACCTTATCGACATTATGTATGGTTCTTATACCATCTCATCGAAACACAGAACGTAGTTAGAGGAAGCGAGAAGTCCAAGCATACGCTCCGTGAGTGCTTCGCACTAGTGCACGGTAGATGCGTAGCTACGTGTGTGCACTAAGGGGAAACCCTAGGTTAGTGCAGAGACGCATGTAGCAATTCCTTGCCATAAGTGGACTTTGCCACATGGGTGCGATGCACCGGGACATGTTGCGAGTTGACTAGTTGACTTCACTAGGGGCACCCTATGGGAACCTCAGAGAATAGTGAAATCACTGGTGCACTTCACTTATGTGTGCCTTGCAAAGTCTCGTACACGAGGAACGGCCAACTAGTGGCATAAGGGCGTTTTGGTCATACCATGCGCCACTATGCACTAAGGGGGCCGGCCCTAAGTATTGAGAGACTGGTCAAGGCCGGCCCCATTAGTTTCGGGAGGTTGTTGCCTCCGATGAAGGGGCCGGTTATGAGGCGCAGAAAACGGGCTGGTTTTGACCGTTTTGGAAAACAAGGAAAGGATAGAGATAAAGAAGAGATATATAGGGATAAGGCTTGAATCAATCATCCTTATCCATACTGTCCTTATCCATATGGATAGGCCGGCCCTATATATGAGAAGAAGAGAGAGGGGGCACGAAATTAGATGCATGGGCAAGCCCTAGGGCCGGCCATGCAAGCCATGGGGAAACCGAAGCCCCTCTCCTCTCTTCGCATCTCCTCCCTCGTCTCTCTCTCCCTCGCTTGCGCCATTGGATGGCGACTCGTCTTCCTCGCGTGGTGTTTCGTAGAAGGAGAAGGCTCGTCGTATGGAGGCACTCAGAGATCCATCGATGAGGTGCCGTGCATCGTGTGAGATCGGGTGAACTAGAAGGCGTCTCCCGCAACCTTTTGCTGTCCAGAATCTGCACAGAAAATCAGCGTTGTTTCTATTATTTTGGGAGCTACAGGAGTCCAAACGACGTGAAACTTGTTGCAAAAGTTGCGTCTCGAAGTTGGCTACATGCAGTCCAAATTTCAGCCCAATCGGAGTTCGGAGCAGAAAGTTATAGCCATCGCACCGAAGCTATATCGAGCAGATCCGTAGCCCGTCTCCATCGACAAAGAAGAAATTTATCGCGGTGAAAGATTCCGCACGCAGGTATGATCTCTAACAAGTAGATCTAACATAATTAGAACATGCATACATGCTAGATTGTTCTTTTACGTTAGATCGTCGTTAGGGGTTCGTGTAGTTGCCATGCTAGTTTCATACATGCATATATAGATCGTTTTGATGAAAATTTTGATATGTAACGCACACCGCCTACGGTCCTCGGACCATCACTTTGCTTCCGCTGCGGGCCTCTACCATGGATTTGTTTCCAACACCCATCCCACTAGTCTCGTCAATTTTTTGTTGGAAGGATGCTTCTTGAGGTCACGCCACTTGCAAGCGACTTGATCATCCTCTACCTCGATCTCCCACTGGATATAATCAAAGAGAGCTCTGAGGGAGGTGGTAGGATTACGGATGAGGTTGTTATAGATGTAGAGGTCGTAGCGTAGGGCATTCTGGAATACCAGCATGATCGCTTCACCGTTGAGGTGACGTTCGGAGAGCGCATCATGCTCATTTCAGAATCTCTGAGTGAACTCTTAGAGGGTTTCATCTGATCCTATCCTAAACCAGAAAAGGGAGTCTAGCTTTTTCTTTGCCTTGAGGTTTAGCCGATAGTGCTGAATGAAGAGGTCCGTCAGATCTTCTAACCAACTCACAGAGTCCGTTGGGAGATGGTGATATCGACGAGCGACATATCGTCCAGACTGCCGACGAAGGTACGACACAATACTTGGTTGTCGTGATCATGCAGTGTTAATGCCTACTTGAAAGTAATGACGTGTAGTATCGGATCTCCCTTTAGGCAATTAAACTTAGGGATAATAGGAGTCCTCCAGCTCCGAGGAAAGGGGCTCGAAGTATTTGCTAGTGAAGCGTCCCTTCAGAGGTGTGGTTGTTTCGACAATCACCTCATTAGTCTGAGAGGCATCTTGGAAGAAGAGAAGACATCGAGGGCGTCAGAGTCACTCTTGTCATCCGATGCTTTGCTAGAGCTCGGTCGTTGTTATAATGTTGCTGGACTCTGGGATGGTGACCATCGTTCCGAGTATCGCTCACGATGTAGGGATCGGAGGATGACTCGGAGTCAAGTGGCTCGAGAAGACGAGCAGACTCATTAAGACACTCCCAAACTGTCAGTCTAAGAGGAATGAGCGAGGGTCCTCTAGAGAGGGGTTCGAAGGACCATCACGGGGTATCGGCGACAGATCGTCGGGAAGGAACGGGAGATGGGCCGATCGACTGGTGGATGTCTGCTCTGTCGTTGATGTCGTTAACCATGGGAGATTGACTCCTGCCTTGATGGCGATTCGTCGAATGGAGTCTCTCTCAGTTATGATAGCAACGTTCTGCTTCATGAGGGTGAACTACTGGAAGTCATCCATTGAAACTTAATATGTAGCCTAAGGATTGACGACTGGTGAGGCATGTGCTTTCCCCGGGCAATGAGTAGTCACTTTGGCAGGCTGAGGAGATTGCCGAGGTTGAGTTTGAGCAGCACAATTAATCGACTGGCGACTTCTCGAATTCACAGCGGGTTGCTGTTTCAAGTGCTAACTCGTCATAAACCTACGACTCATTGAGCTGGGTCATAGGATACAGAACGTCTTGATGTAGGTTGCTTCCATCCAGCTAATCCACTGGTTGTGTCTTTGCCATTCTTGTATAGCGATAGAGACAGACAGATTGCTCGGGCAATCGGTAGATGTTGTTTGATCGAAGGAGCTGGGAAGCACGGAGGTCGTAAGTCGATAGGGAAGGATCCCACAAATGGCACCAAATTATGGGGGAAGATCACGGTAGTCGTATGGTCCCCCTCTAACAGTCGATGGAAGGTGTTGAGCTTCGAAATGTGGTGAACCGTCAGATGCTGAGCTAACTTGTACTTAGCTATCACACAGACACTGTAGAGTAGAGAGAAAGAGAGGCATGTAAACTACGTGAATTTGTTCAGGAGGTTAGAGAGAGAAGGAGAGAGTTGACGCAGGATGTAGCGACGAAGTATGGCCAAAGTCTACGTCTCCGTGCGCTAAGACGCAACCTTTGAATCCATTATCTTTGAAGAAGTAAAGCTACTCTCGACAGACCGATGAGTGTTTATACAAGTAGACAGATGGTAGAGTAGTCTTGACAAAAGTCTGATGACCAAAAAGCTCGGAGAGCTATAGAAAATAGAAAGTATAATTGGAAATAATGAATTCCTCCTTGATTATTTGTCAGGTCTGCTATTTATAGAGGTTTGAGAATATCAGGGATTTTGGTAAATATCCGAGGGGGATTTACCAGACCCCAGATAGTATGTGTGAGCCCCAGGCAGAGCTGACGGGTTCTACTATCGTCTTCGTGAGCCCTAGGTAGGGCTGGCAGGTCTCACTATCGTCTTCGTGGGCTCCAGGCAGGGCTGGTAGGACCAGTCGTCGTCTTCGCAGGCCCCAGGTAGGGCTAGCGGGTCCTGCCGCCAGGTGTTAGCTAAATTTTGCACGTACAAATATGACATCATTGGTGGCCGGAGCGGGGAGGAGGTGGTAACGAGTTGATGGACCCGACGGCTCCATCTATGGAGGTGACGGTGTGCATATCAATATGCTTGGGATGCTTCGGAGAAGCATCCAACATGTATTTATTTGTTAAGTTGGGGGAGCTAGTAATTTGTAGGGTGCAAATAGCAACATATTTTTTTATTATCTTTTTTTTTCTCCGGTATTAATTCACAAAAATATTACTCCAACATTAATTAGAAACACCAATCATGAATATCTTGATATGGCACCGGATCACAACCATCTGTCTTGACCGATGAATTGCACTCCCCCAACGATTGGGCATTAGACGGCTGCCACGTCATAATGGTATGAGTACCAGATATCATAAAACCAACTTATAGGAATGTGGATCCCATATGACATGCGAGATCCAAATAGGAGTGATAACTTTGCCATTTGTAGTGACACTTATAAAGTTGCCCTTTTATCACCCTTATTTCAAGAGCATTGCTATTTGAGCATACAATGTGACATACTCCTGGACATACTGTGAGGGTTTTCACCATGTGTTGGTTTTACCGGCACACAGGGTAGCCGGCAAGTATTGTTCATTTTAGGAGAAGTTAGTTTAGGGTAATTTTGTCCACACCCCAAAATAACTTCATATAGCCCCGGATTCTCCTTCTTTTACCTATAGATTTTTTTGATTACATGTATGCCCTTCACTTACCCCACCTCATACTCCACACCCACCTACTGCCCCACCTCAAGCCCTTACCCTATCTCCCACCCCACATGCCTCCCCTCCTTTATACTCTCTTTCCTTCCATCCTCCATTGTTGGAACCACCACTGGCTCCCCTCTTCCACATCGCAGGAGTCGGTGTCGCCGCCCCTGCCCCCCTCCTTCTTTTTCCCTCCTCCTCCTCCTTCCCCACCACCTCCTTCCCATCATCGTCACCTCCACTCGCCCCCGTGGAGGAGGATGAGAAGGAGAAAGAGGAGGAGGGAAGGGTATGCTTTGGCAACTTGGATGAAGAGGAGGGTAGGATAGGAGACTACGACTCCAATGAGGAGGAGAAGGGAAGGGTATGCTCTGGCAGCTCAACGAGAAGGAGTAGGAGGGAAGGGTAGGCTCCGTCGACGAGGTGGAGGGGGGAAGGGTAGCCAATGACCGCTCTAGGGAGGAGGGGTGGCTGTATTGGCTTTGTAAATGGAAAAGGTCGGGTGGGAATGGGAGGAAGGAGGAAGGGAGCAAGTGGGGGTATGAAGAAGGTGAAGTGGGTGGGGAATGAGGGATGACAAACTTATCATTAACAAAAAATAGGGGTGTCTGTGGGTGCAAATTTTGGCAATAAGTCTGTGAACAGACGGACCCACCGGCCCTGCCCGGTGGGCCCACAGAGACTTCCGCGGGACCCACCGGCCCTGCCCGGTGGGCCCACAGAGACTTTCGCGGGACCCACCGGCCCTGCCTGGGGAATCCCCAGAGACGACGGCGGGACCCACCAGCCCTGCCTGGGGAATCCCCAGAGACGACGGCGGGACCCCCCAGCCCTGCCTGGGGAATCCCCGGATCGCATCGACGATGAGTCCTCCGAATCCTCTTCCGGTCGCAATTGTGTCATGAAGACACTTTCAAAGCCCGACTTATCAAGAAGACACCAGATGAAAGGGGCGCCCTCAAAGAGTAGAGCTTCTCCATCCATCCCACTTCAATGTAGAGCCGGAACAGATCTTCGTCACTGACTCCAACCGGCTGACACTCAAAGGCCCGAGCAAGACCTCACGATCTTGACTCTTGACTTGCATCCAGGTCGGGGGCATGGTCGAAGAGAGGGATACTCCTCTGCTGGACCTCTTCATCAGAGCATGTTCCAGTCAGCATTTCCTAGGGGATGGAGGACTCCCACTCTCCCCAAATTCAATTGCCTCAAGGGAGATCCAACTCTCTACATACTCGCCTTCAAGCAAGCTCTGACGCCGCACGAGGAAGAAAACAACGTGCTCTGCCGCACCTTCGCCGAGAGCCTCGACGAACCTTCTCTTGATTGGTACCATAACCTCCGGGCTGGATCCATCACCCAGTTCGGAGTACTGGCTAACCATTTCGTGCAGCACTATCAGCTTAACTTGAAGCCGGAGAAGAAACTCGACTCCCTCTACCGGCTGAGGATGGGTGCTGACGAGAATCTCCGTAGCTTCACAAGGAGATTCCGTAACGAGCATGCCGCCCTCTCAGGAAGGCATTTGGACGATGAGGCTATTATGCTAGCCTTCCAGAATGCCCTCCGATTCGACTTGCACATCTACAACGACTTCATTCGCAATCCTCCTCCTTCTCTGGGTTCAATGTTCGATCGGATCCAAAGAGAGATTGAAGTCGAAGATGATCAAGTTGCCCGAAAGGGGCGAGAGACGAAAAGGCGACCTGCCGAGAGGGAAACCCCGAAGTATGCTGCCAAAGCTCACAACGCAGAGGCAATAGTTCCCTCTGCACACAAGAGATCAAGAAACGACGGGTGCAGATCCCCTCCGAAGAAGACCACTTTTACCGACTGGAATCTATCGATCGAGCAAATCCTCGACCGTATTCAGCACGAAGAGTTCCTCCGGAGGCTTAATCCTTTGCAGCCCGACACTAAGGTCACTGCAGACAAAACAGTTTACTGCGATTTCCATCGCAGTCATGGCCATCCTACCGACAAATGCTTTCGATTGAGATACCATCTCGACGATCTACTACGCGAAGGCCATCTCCAAGAGTTCGTCAAGGGCGGACAAGATCAGCGCCGAACCACCGCAAAGGGGAAAGAGGCTTGTTGGGTCCATCAAATCTCTTCCAATCGATCACCTATCACTGTGCATGCCAACGTCTTTGGCATTCACGGGTCATTGCACAACCAAGCACTGACCGGGAAGGAAGTTGATCGACAAATTCGACGCATCTTCCACATTCGCTCTGCAGCAAACAAGGAAGATACCTAGATCGAGAAACCCGTCAAAGGCTTAGCTTGGCCCTCCATCGTTTTCAATGATGCCGATCTTCAAGGAGTTCATACTCCACATCGAGACCCCCTGGTCCTGAAGCTCATCATCGACGGGAGCACTGTCAATCGCATCCTCATCGACACCGGAAGCTCCATCGATATCATGTTCTCAGATTGCTTCAAGCGTTTGGGACATAAATATTCTAGTCTCGAAGTCGTCCCTACGGTGATCACGAGCTGCAACGGGGAGCAGAGCATAATAATGGGCGAATCAAGATTCACCCTCGACCTCAGCCGAGAGACTCAAGTCTCGGTAAGGTTCGCAATCGTCGAAGGAACGTCCAACTACAACATCATCCTCGATCGACCATTTCTACACCAGATCAATGCAATCTCCTCTTCTTACCATCAACTTCTCAAGTTTGCAACGGGGGAGGGTATTGTATGCATCCGAGGAGATCAACAAGCCGGGCGATCTTGCGAAGCGGCTGCTGTGAAAAAAGATCGTAGAATAAATGTCGTTCCCCCAAAGCGACCCAGAGATGAAGCTGGTCCTTCTTCAAGGTAGCAACCAAAGGAGATCCCACTGTCCGAGCCCTCGCCAATCGAGTGGGAGGCATCGCCCTCAATCGAAGAGATCATCCCGATCAACATCGGTAGTGGAGATCTCCCTTAAGAAATATTCATCGGTACCGGTCTCAGCGACGCAGAAGCGTGAGACATGGTATCCTTCCTTCAATCCAATATTGACGTCTTTGCCTGGTGCTTCGAAGATATGCCTGGGATCAATCCAGATGACGCGTGCCATCGGCTTGCAATCAAAGAAGGAGTGAAGCCTGTCAAGCAAAAACCATGCACAATCCGACCAGAACTACAAGTCGCAGTTCAAGAGGAGGTCAGTAAGCTACTCGCAGCAGGCTTCATTCGTGAAGTAGAGTACCCTACTTGGATCTCCAATATAGTTGCTGTCCCAAAGAAAAATGGGAAGGTCAGAGTGTGCATCGACTTCACCAACCTTAACAAAGCTTGTCCCAAAGATTCGTTCCCCATGCCAAGAATATATAGGCTCGTCGATGCCACTGCTGCCCACGAGCTCTTATCTTTCATGGATGGATACTCTTGGTATAATCAAATTCCACTACACCCGGACGATCGAAAGAAGACTTGTTTTGTGACTAGCCGAGGTCTTTATTGCTACAACATAATGCCCTTCGACCTAAAAAATGCTGGATCTACCTATCAAAGACTAGTCACCAAGATGTTCGAAGATCAAATCGGGCGCAATGTCAAAGTCTACGTCGACGACCTTCTCACCAAAAGTTACAATCGAAAGAGCCACCTCTCTGATCTGGCAGAGACATTCCAAATCCTCTGAAAGTACCGCATGAAGCTCAATCCAGCCAAATGTGCTTTCGGAGTTCAATCGGGCAAGTTCCTAGGTCACCTTGTGACCAGGAGGGGCATCGAAGCCAACCCGGACCAAATTCGAGCTATCCTGGATATGCCATCACCTACAAATCGGAAAGAAGTGCAACGCCTTACTGGAAGATTAGCCGCTCTCAATCGATTCATCTCAAAGTCTTCCGACAAGTGCAAGCCACTCTTCGACAAGCTACGAAAGGCAGATACTTCCGGATGGAGTCCAACTTGCGAAGAAGCCTTTCAAGAAGTCAAGAAATATCTTGTGCAAGCTCCTATCCTAACAGCTTCTCTCCCGAAATAGAATCTCTGGCTTTACCTTGCCGTCACCGACCAAGCAATCAGCTCGGTCTTGGTCAGTAGAAGAGAAGGCACCGAGTATCCGGTCTACTACATCAGCCATACGCTCCTACCGGCAGAGACTCATTATTCAAAGATTGAGAAGGTCGTATTAGCCTTACTCACTGCATCAAGACGACTCCAACTCTATTTCATATCCCACCTGATCACAGTCATCTCAGAGCACCCACTGAAAGATATTCTCGACAAGGCGGGTCGAGCGGGTCGAGTGACCAAATGGGTGATCGAGATGAGTGCTCTCGGAATTCAATTTGAACCTTGCACGGGACAAGCAATCGCTGATTTCTTAGCTGACTTCCCAGTCGAAGACCCCATAACTTGGGAGGAGGATGTCGATATGCGCCTTGAAGATAAAGATGAACCTCCTTTCGATCTATCTGCAAAGACCAATCCAAGCCTTGAGGCTCCTACCACCTCACCAGCTCGATGGAAACTTTACACTGATGGAGCTTCGAGCACAATCGGTTCGGGAATTGGGATAGTCTTGATATCCGCCGAATTTGACCATCTTCAGAAATCCATTCTCCTTGGATTCAATGCCACCAACAACGAAGCCGAATACGAAGCACTCGTCTCCGGACTCGAAATGGCTGAATCCCTGAGGATAGATCGACTCGTTATGTACAGCGACTCCCAGCTAATCATAAGACAGATCAATGGGGAGTACACGGCGAGGGAAGAGAGGATGCAACATTACCTGGCTCTAGTGCGACATCTTCAACAACGTTTTTCTAGCACCGAGTTTGTTCAAATCCCGAGGGCAGAGAACCGAGAAGCAGATGCCCTAGCCAACGTTGCCTCAGTTCTTGGGGATTCCCTCGGAGGAAGGCAAATATAAATCGATTACCAAGAAGCACCCAAGACCACCCCCGAACAACAAATCGTCGCCACTACAGAAAGATCTGGGGGTGGAAAACAACTGGCCTCCAACCTTACTACTACAACAAATGAACTCGAGGATTGGAGATAGCCAATCTTCGACTTCTTCAAACATGGCAAGATGCTCGAAGATCTAATTCAAGCCCGAAGACTTCAAAGAAAACTCCCCTGCTATATTTTCCAAGAAGAAGATCTATACTTCATATCACATAATGGGATGTTACTCAAGTGCATTGGTCCTTTGCAAGTAAGAGCAATCTTAATCGACATACATTCCGGGGCCTGCGGGAATCATTCAGGGGGAAGATCTCTCAAAGCCAAGACGAAGCTGCAAGGCTACTACTGGCCAATAATGGCGAGAGACGCGCACCAAGTGGTTCAAAGATGCGAGCCTTGCCAGCGACACGCTCGAGCCATTCACCTCCCAGCAGATAAGCTCCACCAACTAACAAGTCCGTGGCCCTTCCATCAATGGGGGTTGGACTTCTTAGGTCCTTTCCCACCAACTCCGAGCAAAAAGAAGTATTTGTTGTTGGTCACAGACTACTTCACAAAGTGGGTTAAAGCCGTGCCGCTCTTCCGAGAGACTGACTATGATGTCATTAAGTTCATCCGGCATAACATCTTTTTAAGGTTTGGCACACCCCAAGTCTTAATTACTGACAACGGAGCTCAATTCGACTCCGATAAGTTCCAAGAGTTCTGCCTGAGCAATAAAATCAAGCTCTTCTACTCGACGCCAAGATATCCTTAATGCAATGGCCAAGCCGAAGCATCCAACAGAGCTATCCTTGGTCTACTCAAGAAGAAGCTTAACAACAAGAAAGGATTGTGGGAGCAAGTTCTATCCAAAGTCTTGTGGGGCTATCGGACCACTCCAAGAAGATCAACATCGTTATCACCCTTTCGCCTAACATACGGGTCAGAAGCAGTCCTCCCGACAAAGAACATATCAAATACTTTGAAGACAAGAGCAGTCGAAGAAGGGGTTAATGAAGAACTCCGAGTCAATGACCTTGATCTCTCTGAAGAATTACGAGACCAAGCAACCATTCGTGTTGCCAAGTATCAACAGAAGATCAAACGAGCCTATGATCAGAAGGTCAACAAGAGACAGTTTTCAATTGGTAGTCTGGTCCTCAGAGCAGTTTTCTACAACACCAAAGAGCACAGCCGCAGAAAACTAGCTCCCAGCTGGGAAGGACCCTGCATCGTCGAATCAATAGGAAGCAAAGGATCTTATCGTCTGATTTCACCAGAAGAAGACAGACTGCCATGAGCTTGGAATGCTAGACATCGTAAGATGTTCTATCCATGATGTAAATTCCATGATGAATAAAGATCGCTTTTAAAAGTTCTTTTGTCAACTCAAGTTCTGGAGCAGTTTCAAGTTATCTACATTCAAGTTCAAAATTATCTGCATTTAAATTACCAGGTCGTTTAACAAGTTTGGGTGCTTGAGTTGCGACTCAACCCCTTACAAGCAGATGTTAAACGGTTTCGGATTGTGAAACAAAACAACCTTCAAGTCACCGGGTCAATTTAACAAGTTTGGGAGCTTACGTTGCGACGCGATCCCTTACGCACAAATGTTAAATAACCTTCAATTGCTATATCGTCTAACAAGTTTGGGTGCTTGAGTTGCGACTCAACCCCTCACATACAAATGTTAAGCGATTTCAAGTTGTATTACAACACAACCTTTAACTTTCAAGTTACTTAACAAGTTTGGGTATGTTCGAGTTGCGACTCGGCCCCTTACAATCAAGTGTTTAAGTATATTCAAATATTCCAAGACCATCCAGAACACTAACATTCAAAAAAATTAATACAAGACATGCAAGTTCAAACACCAAAAAGATATCTTTATTTCTCAAAAAGTTTCTGAGTACAGGAGTGAGCTTTTATATGTGAAGAGCTTACAGATACAACAAGAAAGGAAGAGATAGAGTACATCAGGGTTTGGCTACACTTGGGGCACGCGACCTCTCTCCTTCGGATCCACCTCGAGCCTTGCTCGCTGCAGACGCCTTCGAAGATTGGACGCCACTAGCGTGAACCCTGAGGGCTTCTACCGCTTTCTCTACCGTTGACCTGAAGCTCTCGCATTCAGCACGTGTATGCTCCAGCTCCTTAGTGAAGGCCTCCTCCTTGGCAGCAAGAGCAGGCTCCTTAGCAGCGAGAGCAGCTTCCTTGGCAGCCAGTTGGCTCTTCAACTCCTGTAACTCTACCGATCGATCATGAGCCAAAGTCTCGATCTTGAAGAATCGATTCTTCAACTCTTCTAGCTCGTGACCCCGAGCAACGTAGTTCTTGAGCTACCTTTTGCTCTCGATCTTCTCCTTGCGGAGAGCTTCTTTCTTCGCGGAGAGGGCTTCTTTTCTGGCAGTCAGAAGTTCCTTCAGCTTAGCCCTCTCCTCGTTTGTAGTATCCAGTTCGGCTGTCAAACGGGATACCTTAGATGAAGCACCCCGTTCTCCGACCCTCCTGAAAAGTTTAGTAGCAAACTTCAGGACTACTGAATTCTGCAAACGATCAACAGAAAAAAGTTAGAAATATTTCTAAAGATACAATTCAAAAATCAAGTCAAGCTAATGCACTTACCACAACTTCGAGCCTATCGTAGGCCTCTTCGATCATAGCGTCCGGAAGATTGCAAAGCTTCTGGATCACTGGTGTTGGGTGGTTGATATCAACCTCACCCAAATCTTTGAGCAGTAGAGCCTTACCAACAGGAGTATCTGCAATCAAGGCCAAAGTTCAAAGAGTTAGAATATTTCAAACATCAAAAGCAATACAGTCAAGAAGAGAAGTCAGCAATGATATACCTGTGGCATCAGCTCGAGATGCTTCAACTTTGCCCTTCCCCTGGTCGGAGCTCTTACCCCTGGGGGTCGACCTCTCCTTAGTAGAGGATTCCTCTAGCGGAGGTTGGGGAGCCCCAGCCTCCACGCGGCTCCCTCCTTCCATTTGAACGGGGGAAGGGACACCACGAGGAGGAGTGATCTCCCCTTCTTCACGCTGCCCGCCAGACTGCTCGAGCCTAGCCATCAGGGTAGCCGCTTCTTCAGCCACTTGAGCCGCAAAAGGACGGAGCGAGGGTGGAGGTTGCTCAACCTCCAAACCCCCGCTCGCCGAAGCACCCTCAATGAGAGGGATGCTCGGAGGTATTTGGTCAAGGGGCGTGGGGTTGCTTGCAACCCCATCACTCCCCGAGAACTTGATCTTCAAGCGCGTTGGGCGCTTCAGCTCCTCGAAATGGTAGGTGGGCAACGCCTTCTGGCCGTCGCCCACCGCATCCATCACATCTTCCATATGACGGGCCTTAGCCTCGTCGATGGGAATGGGTTGTGATTCCTCTTCGTCCCCACCATCGCCACCATCTCTATCTCCATCTCCTGCTCCTTCGTCGTCATCGCCTCCTTCGCCCCCGTTTCCTCCACCTCCCTCCGCATCGTCATCGTCATCATCATCGTCATCATCATCATCGTCATTGTCATCATCATCATCATCTTCTTCTTCTTCTCCATCTCCTTTTTCTTCTTCCTCTTCTTCTTCTTCTCCTCCATCTTCTTCTTCTTCTTCCTTCTTCTCTTCCTCCCCCTTCTCCTCCTTTTTGAGGACCCTCCTCTTCTTCACTTGACCCCGGCGGGTCATCACCAGCTTCTCCTCTGTGGGCAAGCAGCGCCTTGCTCCATATGCTTTCTTCTCAACCCGGATTCTTCTGATAATCTTGCCTGATTGAGGATCCTCCTTATAATCGGAGTACAAGACCTCGTTGTCTTTATACCGGGCCTGCAGACGGTGGAGGAGGTTGGCGTTGCCGTGTCGCACCGGGCAGTTCGAGAACTGCTTCCACGATCGCGTGCCACAGGTCAACTCCAAGAAGAGGTTGTCGATGACCCCGACTCGCTCCGACGTCCACGCGAAGGCTCCTCCCGCGCAGTACATGTCCACCTCTTTGTGGACCTGAGAGCGCGGAGTCTCAGGCACAGAGAGGGGAGTCCAGACACCGAAAACCGAGATCGGCCAATCGGTGTATTGCTTGTTGGAAGCGACGGTGTCGATGATCGGGCGGAGGGCAGAGACGCCGGTCAAGTTGAATAAGGGGCTGTCTTTCCTCGATGCCCATTTGTAATGATAGAAGAAATATCCCAGCTCGATCCGGGCCTCTTCACCCTCAGGGATGCTGGAGTAGCACTCCCTGAGCTCCTCCTGGAAATCAGATTCCACACGGCAGAAGGTGTAGATGATCCTCCATGCGTTCCTGAAAATCTGTCCGGGGCAAAGCCCGAAAGTATTCAGCAGCCTCGCGACGAACGACAACAATGGGAGGCTCAGTCCGCAATTCAACTGGCCAATGGTGACCAATGTCCCCATCACCTGCTCCTTGCTGGCGATCACTGTGAATACCGTCCGCTTGTCAATCCCAAAAGCAGACTGAACTCCTGAAAGTGCCGGTCGGGTCTTCCCCTTCGTGAAACAGGCCAACAGCTTCTGCCACTTTGCCCTTTTCACATCTGTGAGCTTCCCACCGGTGTTGTACTCATAGGCAGGCTCCTCCGTCAACGACATCAAGGGACCCAGCACGAAGTTAGCCTTCGGGATATGCTCGGGTCTGGACGGTGCCGAGGCGAACCCCACTCCCTGGTGCCTCTTGCCCAACACTCCTAGGGCAGCTTTGCCCTTGCCCCTGTCTTTTTGAACAGGCGACTGCGGGACCCTCTCATTTTCCTTCCTCTTCGAAGGAACAATGTTCATCTTCTTCGCGCTGCCGGATGATGCCATTCGACCGATCGAGAGAACGCAGAGAGTAGAAAATTCGAGAGCAAAGAGTTCTGGAGTTTGAAAAATTTCTGAAAGCGTGAGGTAAAAATGAAATCCAAAAAGAGGTTATAAACCACGGAGAAACTGGCGCGTAAATCGAAGAGACACATGGCATCACCAAGTCAAATCCTGTGTTTTTAGAAGGGACACGTGGTGTCAATCCATAGCAAGCGCAAATCCAGGCGAAAACGTCGGAGCCAGACGAAACGTCGAAACCAGTGAACCGCCGGTTCAAGCGAACCGCTGGTTCAAGCGAACCGTTGGTCCAAGTGAACCGCCGGTTCAGAAGAATCACTAGTCCAGGCGAACCACTAACTCGAGCAACGTAGTCGTCCTCAAATCGCAATTCGAAGACTTTACCCGTTCGACAGGCAGACGATCGGGTAATTTACCAAAGGATCGGGCAGAATACAAGCTTTTTTGCCCGAACACTTCAACCTCGACCGGTTGAACTTAACCGATTGGTCAACTTTGACCGATCGGTCAAATTCGACCGATCGATCGAATTTCTACTGGATCGGGCAAAAAACTTAGTTTTTTGCCCGATCCCTTCAACCTCGACCGGTTGAACTTAACCGATCGGTCATCTTTGACCGATCGGTCAAGTTTCGACCGATCAGTCAAATTTCTACTGGATTGGGCAAAAAACTTAGTTTTTTGCCCGATCCCTTCGACCTCGACTGGTTGAACTTAACCGATCAGTCAACTTTGACCGATCGGTCAAGTTTGACCGATCAGTCGAATTTCTACTGGATCAGGCAAAAAACTTAGTTTTTTGCCCGATCCCTTCGACCTTGACCGGTTGAATTTAATCGATCGGTCAACTTTGACCGATCGATCAAGTTCGACCGATCGGTCGAAATTCTACTAAATCGGGTAAAAAAAACTTAGTTTTTTGCCCGATCGCTTCGACCTCGACCGGTTGAACTTAACCGATCGATCAACTTTGACCGATCGGTCGAACTTCTATTGGATCGGGCAAAAAACTTAGTTTTTTTCCCGATCGCTTCGACCTCGACCGGTTGAACTTAACTGATCGGGCAACTTTGACCGATTGGTCAAGTTCGACCGATCGGTCGAATTTCTACTGGATCGGGGAAAAAACTTAGTTTTTTGCCCGATCGCTTCGACCTCGATTGGTTGAACTTAACCGATCGGTCAACTTTGACCGATCGGTCAAGTTCAACCGATCGATCGGATTTCTATTGGATCGGGCAACAAAACTTAGTTTTTTGCCCGATCGCTTCGACCTCGACCGGTTGAACTTAACCGATCGGCCAACTTTGACCGATCGGTCAAGTTCGACCGATCGGTCGAATTTCTACTGGATCGGGCAAAAAACGTAGTTTTTTGCTCGATCGCTTCAACCTCGATCGGTTGAACTTAACCGATCGGTCTACTTTGACCGATCGGTCAAGTTCGACCGATCGATCGAATTTCTACTGGATCGAGCAAAAAACTTAGTTTTTTGCCCGATCGCTTCGACCTTGACCGGTTGAACTTAACCGATCGGTCAACTTTGACCGATCAGTCGAATTTCTACTGGATCGGGCAAAAAACTCAGTTTTTTGCCCGATCACTTCGACCTCGACCGGTTGAACTTAACCGATCAATCAACTTTGACCGATCGGTCAAGTTCGACCGATCCCGATCAGTCCATTAATGCCGTGATTCAAGTTTTCTCTTCTCCTTTGCACTCTCGACAGGGGATTGTTAGTTTTGCACCGGAAATCCAAGCCAGCCAAGATAGTCTCTAGCTAACTTGGAGGGGGTAACTGTGGGTGCAAATTTTGGCAAAAAGTCTACGAACAGCGGGACCCACCAGCCCTGCCCGGTGGGCCCACAGAGACTTCCTCGGGACCCACCGGCCCTGCCCGGTGGGCCCACAGAGACTTCCGCGGGACCCACCGGCCCTGCCCGGTGGGCCTACAGAGACTTCCGTGGGACCCACCGGCCCTGCCTGGGGAATCCCCAGAGACGACAGTGGGACCCACCAGCCCTGCCTGGGGAATCCTCAGAGACGACGGCGGGACCCCCCAACCCTGCCTGGAGAATCCCCGGATACGAAGGCAAAAACCGCCATTTGCCCCGGATTTCCCCCTAGAGTTTTTCTATAAATAGCAGAGCCTTCAGAAGTAAAAGGGATCCAGATCTAGTTCTAAATCCAGAGAGAAGATCAGTGCCATCATCTGATATCTGATTTCAGAAACCAGAGTTCTGGAATTCTAGCTTTTCATCCTCTAACTCTCTTCGATCTTCTTCTTGTCTCTGAAGAGATCGGAGATACTTCAGTAACACTCGGCCTGTCGAGGTTACTTCGAGCCAAGTGATAGTGAATTCGGGTTGCTCCCTATAGCACGGAGACGTAGGCTTCGGTTGAACTCCGAGATCACATCTTATGTCAACACTCTTTCTGTTTGCATATATAAAGAGCTAACTCAAAGTCACTAAGGCTCCAGCCTTCAAACACACCTTCTAACCAATAGATCGACCAACGATCTCCTACTCGACTTCAATTGACTGGTGATGTGAAGTCTTCGGATCGGCACGAAGATTTTTCCCCCACAGTGGCGAGACCCCCTAGATGGGAGACCATGGAGTAATGGGAATGAGATAAACTCATCATTTTTGGGGTGTGACTAAAATTGTTCGTTATTTTATTTCTCCAAAAGTTACTTATTGCATCTCCAATGAAATCGCTACAGTAGCTCCATATCTACTACAGCGAACAATAGATGTTATTTTGAAGCTCCAACTGGCTTCTAGGTAGTATGCTACGTTGGTTTTTAGCCACATCTCTTGACAACTATATATGGCGAGCTCCCAAGTGGTCCCCACAAAGGTTTTCAACGATCCACTATCTTTCTTATTTAAAAAAACCAACATCACACCCACTCTCTCTCTCATTTAAAAAAAAAAGTGATTAGACATCTAAAAGTGACTCCAGGAGTCCCTTAGAGATGCTCTCAAACCCACTCTCTACTTTGCTTATGTGGCAGCTGGCATGAAATTTACTCATTGAGATCTTCAAAACTAGATGCATGATGACTATTAAATTATAAAAATAAAAATTGGATATAGAATTAAGTGATATTTATCGGAAATAATAAATATCATATAAAAACTAACATACTTATAATTAAATGATATTTACTAATTATCGCATAAATTGACAGACTAAATATCATTTTAAAAACCCAGTTGTCATATAAACTGACAATTATAAATTAAGTTATATTTATCAGTAATTGCATAATAACCCACTTTCAAATGTCTGATAAATTGACAGACTAACAGACAAAATTTATGACATTTACTCAATGTCGCCTACAACTAACAGACAAAAGATTAAGTGATAATGAATGTCATATTATGTGACATTTTGTTCCAAAGTGTTATTATGTAGGGTCCATCCTTTTGACGAGTAAATTATGTTAGACATTGATTTACCCAAGTAATCTCACTTTGTTTCACGTTATTTTGTCCAAAGTCCTGCGTAAATGATTTTTCAAGATTTATTTTTTTCTAGTTTGGTGGCACAAAGGAGTCCCACCAAAATTGGTCGGACATTGATTGCTCACAAAGAAGTGAGAAAATTATTTACCCAAGAATATCCTGATCGGTTACATCACTATAAAAAGAAAAAAAAAACTCCCGATTCTCTCACGGAATGACAGATGTGGCCACAGCTGTTTGTTTCACCCGACCTTATCGATGAATTGTAATTAGCCTGGATTGGTAGGCTGTGATTGCACCACGTCATTCGATCTGTGTGAGAGAATGAGTTAAACAAGATATAACAAAAAAATCACAGAATGGTCTTGTTTCTCTTGAAATAGTTAGCTCTCTCTGCTTCGTTGTGGTGATGGAAGATTGTCTGCTCCATCGTCGAATGCGTTTGCAATTATCTGCTCAAGTACCGACTGCGTCCACAATAATTTGCTCCGGCTCTAGGCATCATTTGATTAAGGTAATACACTATGATCTTTGTTTCTAGGCTGTTTCGCCCCCCCATCGGAATCTTTTGTGACGCCGTAGGCTGTCAAGGGTTTCGTAGCTCCGATTATCCATCGTCTTCCCCATGCAAGAATCTCCTCTCTAGAGCCTCGAACTGATTTTGGAAATGAAGATGGGGGGTTTGGTTTCGAAGAGGGATACAAATGATTTGGGATTCAGGATTTTGATGGGCCTAGTTTCAGATTCCCTACCAGATCACCAGTATATTAATGTTATAGGGTTTTGAGACTTATTACTTATGAGAGATGACTCTTTTTTATAGAGAAACATAAATGACTCTTTTTTTTTCTTCTTCCGAGAAACAAAGATGACTCATTGAGATCTGCAATTGGATATCTTGTTTGATGTCGTTGATAGATTTGGTAGACTAAACCCTTCTCCCATTGCCCGTGCTGATCATAATCTCTTGATTCTTCTCATATGATGCCATAAAAGCACTGCAGGGATTGACCCTTTTGGCCATAAGTCCTTTCATGGCCTGAATCAATATGCTGATCTTCTAGGGAAAGGTTGTTCTTGATCCCTTATTTATTTAATTTATATTCTATGGTTCTCACTTCTCACTACCTAGACATTGAAAAAGTCAAAGTAGAAGTGGATCCCTTGGCTGCACAAATATGTCCAACTTTGTCATCACTATTATCACTAAGCCTTGTAAGTTGCAGTTCCGCTCAATTGTACAGATTTACAACTTATAACACTAATAAGCATGAAATTATGTACATTTGTAAGTGCAATTGTTATCTAGTAGCTTATGATAGCTCACCATTCTTGATATAATTGTACATACAGTACATATGAATTCATATGTTGGATGACTTAGTTGTACCTTCATTTTCAACTTGACTATATGAGTGGGGAACCTTTTTACATTTTCAAATTGACAAGATAACCTTGATTTAAGGTTTTCTAAATGTAACCTTTGTGCCTTGAATATATTTTTTTCCATGATTAGATAGTGATGGATATGGCTACATTCGAGAAAAGAAGAACACATAGAAAACTATTGGTATTCACTGCAATTTTAATAGTTATAATTGTGAAAAGGATTTCAAGAAGGTTGATGTATTTTGTTTATGAAGTTAGACAACTTCTACAAGTAAAATATGTTCTAAGACGTAGTTTTATTCATCGATTATAGTATGAAGACAATGTTGATACACATAAACAATTGCGTTTAAATCAGAATGCCTTTTTATACTAGTCGATATTTTGGAAAAGAAAGGCCTAAATAATTCAATGTATGTTGAAATAGAGAAACAAGTAGCTATGTTCTTATACATAATTGGCCACAATAAGCAGCTAAGAAAGGTTGGATTCGATTTTTGTCGATCTAAGTCTACAATCCATTATTAGTTTATATTGGTGTTACGTGTTGTGATCAAATTATATAAAGACATTGTCAAATAACAACTTCCAAATACATTACAAGTGTTAAACGGAAATCTAAGAGCTTGGCACCATTACTTTGAAGTAACAACCCAATATCTCGTAAATCTATTATTTAATACATCACATTCTAAGTTTCAACACACACACACACACACACATACAGATATATATATATATATATATATATATATATATATATATATATATATATATATATATATATATATATATATATACACACACACACACACACACACACACTAAAACGGAGCCCTCTCTCTCTCGTGGTGTGACACGTGGAGCCCTATTAATGATAGAAAAATCTCTCATCCCTGTGTGAACATAGATATCCCTGTGTGTACCCGATATTTACATGCATTATGAGGAGAATAAGCAATTTATAACAATTTAATGTCATTTACTGATTTACCCCATTCCATAATCCTCTCACCAAAAAATTTAAAAGTTTTTTTCATCCAGATGTACATGCATTATGAGGAGAATGAGCCATTTATAACAATTTAATGCCATTTAATCCTCCCACCCCCATATTACTCTCTCTCTCTCTCTCTCTCTCTCACTCCCTCATAAATCTCTCTCATGTCTTTTGGAAGGTAGAGAGATCATGAACTGCCGGTGAACACAGCCCTCTCTCATAATTATTGATATTATGGCATATTTTTATGACATATTTTATGGCTTCATCCCCATCTAACCCCGAGTTTCAACAGAAATGTGGTAAGAAAGGGAAGGTGTATTGTGGTATGAATATGGGCCAGCCGTTGTTATTGGCAAGCAAAAAATAGAGGGAGGTTAAGGGGAGGAGTGATTTTTTTCTTGCACACAAGGAGAATCAGGAGATGTCAAGCATCTCTCTCTCTCTATCTCTCAAACGAGAAAGATCTATGTTGTTGGGTTTGGAGTCAGACCTCTCCCCCCCCCTCATTTCTATTATTGGGTTTGAAGGCCGGATATTTCTCTCATCGATTTATCAATTTGTATATCACTATAAATAAATTATTGTTTATTTTATTGAGATGCGATCGAGAGAGTAGAATAGCAATGAAACAATGGGTCACGGGCAAGAGCAACCATCACAAGCTCACCCATGTCATGGTCCTAAGCTTATTACTATGGGTATGAAGTATTTATTAAATTTTTTTTCTGATTGCTTTGGTGCTTCAGTTAATAACACGACTTGATGGTGATCTTATTTATAATTGTTTAAGTTATGTTTCATGACCTCGATGGCCTTCGAGGCATCGCCCGGGTTTAGACTAGTATATATATATATATATATATATCTTAGAACTGTGTTGGAGCTATAGATGATACTTATATCATAGCATGGTATCTCTGATAGACCAACCTAGATATCACAATAGAAAATGAAGTATTTCACAGAATGTTATGGCAGCAATATGTTTCGATATGAAACTTACATACGTATTGGATGAATGGGAAGGATCTAGAAGGGATGCAAAAGTATTAAAATATATTGTCTAAGATTGCCCTACCAAGTTGATAATTCCTGCAGGTAACTATCAGACTACGAAGTATTTATTGATTGCACACATTAAAAACTTTTGATTTACCATTGATTTCTTTTTTATATATAATATAGGTAAATACTACTTGATTGATGCTAGCTATAGGTATTCCCTATAATTTCTTGCTTCTTATCGTGAAGTAAGATACCATAGGTCCGAGCGTAGAGGAAATGCTCCAGTGAATGTGCAAGATCTATTTAACTATCGTTACTCTTCACGCCATAATATCGTCGAACGAGCATTTGAATTTATCAAGAAACGATGGACCATATTAAGGATGGAGCCATTTTTCGATATCAAAGTAAAAGTGAAGGTTGTGTTAGCTTGTTGCATACTTTACAATTTTATTTTGACAATTGACCCAACGGATCTCATGCAACATGAGCTAGATATAGATGTAAAAAACGAGGAGGTAGATATGAACATACTTGAGGAAGATATTGTAAGTCTTAAAGCAAATGATTTATGAAACACGAAAAGAGATAAACTGGCTACATCGATGTGGAATAATTATCATCCCTGACTGATTCTTATGATGCAAGGCTAATCTTTATATTAATATAATATTATTTCTTCTACAATAAAGTAGGACTAATAAGTGTGAAATTAATATCATGCAAATTATTTATGTACTCTTATGATGTAATAATAATGAATAATTTATCTTTCAGAAAAACATGACTTGTTATATATCTTGTCAGTCTTGGCATATATATATATATATATATATATATATATATATATATATATATATATATATATATATATGCCAAGACTGACAAGAAAGTAGATATGAAATTGGTTATGAGTGAAGATATGAAGATTGAAGATTTCGATCAAAGGTTTATCATTTAGGCCATCGAGTATTTGTCATGCGACTCTGCAAAGGCAGACATGTTCCTTGCGTTGCCAAAAGAAATAAGGAATGCTTGGCTCCTTATGCAGCTTCAGGGTGTTTGATTTTTAAATAGTTTAAGTACTTATGCTTTTTATTTTTAGTAAGTTTTCATGAGGACTGTATGACTCAGTCAAATAAATCTGGTAATAAAAGTCAAGTTGTTCTCATAATAATATAAAATCATTGCTTTGTTGATTCTCTCTCTCTCTCTCTCTCCCTCTCTCTCTCTTTTAAGGTTGATGCTTATTCACCTAGATACATTGAATTGGTTGGTGTTAAGTTTAAATAAAATATTCTTTGTGACCTTGAGGAGGGAGTTAATGCTAATTTTATTATCGAAGCAGGTGATAATTCAGTTTGTGAGGAAGATAAAACAGAATTTCAACAAGTTGTTGCTGATATTTCTATTGATGTTGTCTTTTCTAAACCTCTTGCTCTGTTTGGGGAAACACTGGTGGAGGATCCTTTTTATAATACTGATGGTAGAATCTATAGAGAATGGAGTTGGTATTGAAGGCTATGTTGGTCAAGCTTTGGGAAGAGTGGAGGTAGATAAGTGTTCTAGTAAAGGGGTAGTTGATGTTGCACAACAAGTGGGTGCTGTTATCGTGAGCTCTGCATCTTTTGGAAATGATGTCGTGAATGTGATCAATATTGGGAAACATGTGACTGATCATGGGCAGCATGTGGCAGTGGCAGAGTTCGGAATTCACTCTAATAGGGGCAACCTTTGCTTGGTTTTAAGTGTTTTATCCAATTTCTACTAATAAAGAATTTAAATTGACTATACAAATTTAATATTTTCATTAAAAAAGAGGGACAAAATCCTAAATCATCCATCTCAAATAGTAACAACCAGGACAAGAAAACTCAAACCTTAAATCATCAGTCTCTTCAAAAATCACGATATATAGTTCGAGCGTGGGTAAAACTTAGCTACCATTTTTTAAGACATGGATGTAGTCACGCAGAGGAAATCAAATTAATCAAAACCCAGGTGGAGGAAAGATCTGAATAAACGATCCTTAGCTCTGAATCATCACCAAACAATCTAAACTCTTTCAATTATTGACTAAAAAGAAACATAGCATAAATTCCAAGAGAGAGAGAGAGAGAGAGAGAGAGAGAGAGAGAGAGAGAGAGAGAGAGAGAGAGAGAGAGGGGTTTTCGATTGGCGTACATATTGTTCGGACTTCGGGGGGGGGGGGGGGGGGGAGGGGGGGGCTCTAGCCCGACCTAGGGCATTCAGGAAGGAGCAGGTGCTGCAAGCAGGTCGCACTCGCCTGTCACTTGTGCAGAGGGTGGCTAGACTAGACATGGATGGAGTCTTGGAGAATACAATTCGAGCTATGCAATTATGCAAGGCTACCGCGAGGTGATCGTGGGAAGAATGAGATAGATGGACCCCGTTTTTTTTTTGATAGATCACACTTAACCCCCCTGAAGTTTAGCTCAAAAACACTTAATCCCCTTTAGTTTATTTTGTTCCAAATCGCTCCCTAAAGTTTGAAATGTTAGTACAATACACCCTTTTGTGAACTACTTAATTTCCTCATTTGGTAATCTTTATCTGATCATAACTGAATTGAAGGGGGTTATAATGTAGTGTTTAAACTATCGGGGGGGGGGGGGGGGGGTTAAGTGTGAGAGAGGTTAAGTAAGAGGTTTTTTTTTTATAGAAATCTCAGTGGGGGCAGTTGCCCCCACTGGGCCTATGTTAGCTCTGCCAGTGGGGGTGACTGCCTATGTTGGTGTTGGAATTGCTGCCACCCAACATGATTTTATTCCTGATAGTGTTGAAGAGATGAGTCTATTGGAGCATTGTGTGGAGGAATTTCGGTAGAAGAATCTGTGCTGATTCCGATACACCTTGCTCATCAGCCTCTTCCCCTTCCTTATGCTCAAGCCCACGCTCCATCCCCAGACCAAATAGAGATTAATGAGAAGGAATCGACTACTGATCCTTCCAAACTATTGCTCCTCTAGTTCTTCCCCATCCTGCACCAGTTGCTCCTTATGATCAAGCCCTAGTACTAAATCAAGATCATTTTGATGCTTTCAAAGGGGGTATGAGCCTTCACATTTGGCTCACTTCCAAACAAAAAAAAGAAGAAACATTTGCTAAAATAAAATAGATTTCCAACCTATTTAAGTCCAAGATAGAAAAGAATAGAGGAAATGAATGGCACAGGAAATTAGATGAATCTGCCCAGCTGAAAAGAACATAGGGCATTTAATTTCCAGAGACATCATTATCCTTGTCTATGAGTGTCTCAAGCAAATGAATTTTTCATCCTATTTATGTTTTGCCAAAAGAACGAACCCTTAATAGTCATCAGGAGTCTAGTTTTGTAGCGCTCGATGAGTAGTGTCGATTTTTTTTTCTTCAAAAATTTGTTATGTACTAAGAAAATATATATTTTTTAAGATGAATAACCACCTCTCAAAAAATGATCAAATCAGGATAAAGCAAACATAAAAGTGTCTCTAGGCATGCTGCCATATCAAGGGGACTGCGCGGGGCATGTAGAAGGTAAGACACAAATAATTTTTCATTGGCTATTAGCGATAACCCTTAATCTTCATGTATCCACTAATTATTATAAAATAAATTTTATTTTTGCATACACCCCCTTACAAAATATCGATATTATAAATAACATCTTCACTTTTTAAGTTTATAAATTATATTTTTGTATATTTGGATTTTTAAATAAACACTCCTAAGAGCATCTCCAACCGTCCGCCATATCCCCATATATGGCGGACTGGTCATTTCAATCACATGCTATCCCCCCTGCATAAATGCAGGGGGGTGTTTTGGCAAGCAAAAATGGAAGGAAAGTGTAGAAAATAACGCTGACTGCTATTTGGTTATGATTTTCGATAATACTGAAAAGATCCTCCAAAACAAGTATGCATTTAATATAATATCTAATATATCATTTATAAAATTTGTACATAAATATTTTAACCATGTGTATCTATTAATTCACTAATCCATTTTTAACAAATTTGGTATCGTTGAAACGCTCTTATTAAGGCCTTCGAAAAGAGACCAATATCTAATATTTTTAGAGTAATTTTAAAATTATTAAATATTATATTGATTACATAAATAATATAATTTTGTTAATGTTAATTTTTGTTATTAATGAATTTTTATTTTGTTTTTTTAAAATAAAATGAAATAATATATATTTCTTGAATATGTTGAAAAATAGAGGATACGATTGGAAGCTAACCAAAATAGAAGGTCTCTAATTTAGAATATTATTGAAATATTTATTTATTTATTATTATTTTTTTTGAGATCGGCGGGTGTCCCGAAATCTTTCGGGCAATGGCCCACTTCAGGCTCGGACTAATCCCTCCGGGAGTGAAGCCCGACCCACTCGGCAATTCCCACTTCACTCCTGGGTAAATCGAGGGGAGGAAGAGTTGAACCCACAACCTCATCACCAAAGCATCAGTTGCTTTGCCAACTCTCCTATCCTCCGGTGGGTTGAAATATTTATATTTGGTAATGGCAAAATGGAGGTTACGGTTGGAGATGCTCTAAGCATAACTTTATAAGCATTTTATCATTATCATCGGTCGCATAACTTTATAAGCATTTTATTATTGTCTGTCATCCGCCGCATGCCACGTGTATGTGTGGTTTGTGGTGTACGCGCGCGGTGAACGAGAAAAAAGAATCGCAATCCAAGGGTAAAACGGTAAGAAAACCCGTTACAGGGTTTTGTTTTGCAAATGTCGAGACATATCAGGGGGGTTATCAATAATACTTTCAAGTTAGGGGGTTATTCAAAATCAATAATCGTCAGCGAGGTGTATACAAAAATCCGAATAAAAAAAGTCATCTCGTCTGCAACTCCTGGTGCCAGGCTCTGCAACCGTCGAAGGGGAAGAAAGAAAGAAGGGTTTGGACAAAGAATCCGTCCTCTACATCGTGTAGAAGATGTCGGAAGGGGATACGGGCCTCGACGACGGTGACTCCTCCGGACTACTCCGGCAAAGGATCACCGAGCGGCACAAGGTACGACCCGTTCATGTCCCTTTGGATCTTTATATTCCCTCCTTCTCATCTTCCTCCTAGTTTCTCGTGTTCTGAATTCTATCGCTCAGAGGGTCGTACAAACGAAGGAGATGTTGTCCAAACAAGCCGTCCAGACGAAGGAAATCCTGTCCAAGCAGGCCGTCAAGATTGCCAAGCAAGCTGAGGAGCACGAGCGATTCATAAACAAGGTTTCGATCTCCTCCAATTCTATTTATCTTTTATGTTCTCATGATGGGTTCCTAAATTTACGTTGGTCTCACTTTTTTTTTAATGCAAAAAAAAAAATCAATTTTTTGTAAGCTGTAATTCTAATTGCTGTTTAAACTGATCCTTTTTTGTACTAAAATCAGGTGACCCATTTGTTGGGAGTTCTTGGATTCGGCGCGTTTTGCTATATATTGGGAGCTCGTAAGATATACTTGATTTTGTACTACAAATTTGTAGTGATCCAATGATTCAACCCATTTGACATTCTAAGCATTGTTTTTTTTTTCCCCTATCAGGGCCTCAAGATGTTCCATATGTATATTGCTTATTTTATGTTACGTTTGTTCCTCTTCGATGGATATACTATCGTTACAAGAAATGGCATTATTACCTCCTGGTGAGCAATCCATGGCTGGAATTCTTTGTCTCCTTGATGTTGTTAGGAATTATTATCTCAGTTGATTATTGTTGACATGCTTTGAGGCATATTAGTTGCTTGATTGCTTGCTAGATAAGGGGTTTATTTGCTCACTTCTTTTACATGTTACAACTGACATTAGAGCACACTGCACCTTGAGCTAGTGTTTTCGTTATTCTTTGACCCTTCTATCGGTGATCTTTATACAAAAGCATTTTGATATACAAAGAAGCTTTGATATCGGCGCTAAGTGGGATTAGGACTTCAATATTGAATACTTGATTTCCATGTGAATAAAGGATGCATAGTTTTAGGGGCATAAGATGCATAACTTGAAGTACACATATCCACCTAAGGCTTGCGGGTTCTCGTTTCGTTGCTGACTTTAAGCCTGACTAGTTTTACTCATTGGATTTTGTCACTTTGTTTTTGAAGTCGTTATGGCGAAATCCAAAAACTAGATCAGCGTGGATTTTGAGTCATATTAGAAAGTTTTTTTAAAAAAATACTAAAGACCGCATGTGCGATGCACATGACACACACACTCACTCACACACACACACACACACACAGAGAGAGAGAGTTTACAAAAAGGGGGAGAGAAACAATTACCCTTCTCTCTCTCTCTCTCCCCTTTTTCAAGGTATTGTGGGAGGGAAAAGACTAAAAACCACTGGTTTTTTTTTTGTACAAGGGAAAACAATGGGCATTTTAATTTATAATGTATTAGAAAAGACCATAACACCCGCACTACCCCTTTATTATTTATGTAGGGGTAGCAACGAGTATTAATTCATAAGCCCAATTCTTTTTATGTAGAAATGATAATGGCTTTTCAATAGGATGATGGGTCTTAAAGTGGCTACCCTTGGATATTAGCTTGTTTGGCAAGTATATTAGTTGATTTATGAATTTTTTGCACCTTCATATTGAACCCAATTAACTTATATATCAAACCCGACCCGATTTTGCCCAAAACAGTTCCGTTTCCCAAAACATGCCGTTTACCCATTTACCTCATATGTTGAGCTCCATTCGTTGTATTTGAGCGATCTTGGTGTTGTTTCGAAGCTCTTGACGAGCCCAGTCTTCTACTGCATCCTAGCTGCCATCTAGATGGCCTATAAAATCAGATTTACCTATAAATGGAAGAGTGAGCTTTCCTTTATTTTTGTGGAATCTCTCACACATTATAGAACAATCGATAGGATACTAACCCGGTTGCATCCGCCCGGCGTCAAAAATTTAGACTCTAGTTAATCAATTATCTTTTGAACCAAGCCAACAATAGTTCTTGAACTAACATCGAACTGATGCTTTCTTGGACCAAGCCAACAATTGGATCGACCAATGTAAACAAAACCAACAATTGGATCGACCAATGTAAACAAAACTCTTAACGTTCCTTGTAATCGATGAACTAGTTAGTTTTTTTTGGGTTAACATCCAAAATTGCTAGTTAATTTTAGTCTTACTTGCAATTAATCTCGATATGTCACTACGACCACCACCCATTAAAATAGATCCGATGATGGCTCCTATTACGTTTACCTTCCACTAGATAGAAAGAAGTCGCAACGTTAGGGTAAACTTTCAATGGCGACAACAACATACGAAAAAGAGAACTAATGGCGACATCACCATAGAAAAGGAATATGAGACAATTATTCCTTTATCTTCCAATAGATAAGGAGAGACCAAGTAAGAAGCAGCAATGGAGTTGGTGGCTGAAGGCGACAATTATTTCATCTCTACTACCCCTAGGCTAGAGAGAACTAAAGATGGGAGTAGGAGTACTGCTGCAAATGAAGAAGATAATAACAATCAATTAGTATGCTTTTCTATAGCAACAACAATTAACACCAACACCGAGAATAGTGTTGACTATAGCAACCACCTACACAAATGCCCCCAGAAAGTTTTTAGAATTCTATGGCAAATCCAACATAGAATGCCGATGAGACAACTCTTCACAGTGGTACCGAGGTCGGAGGCGACGCCGACGTGACTATATCTATATCTAAGTGGTAAGATAAAATAGGTGGAGAAAGAAAATGGGGAGAGATGTATTTAAAGAAAATGGGGATAGATCTATATTATTTGGTCTCTATCCCAATATATGTACATGAGTAGATGAGAGTAATAATATAGGAAACTCTAAGAACATGTGGTATCATTTTATTTTATTTTATTTTATTTTCAGTTTATTATGTACCTTTTTATAAGCGAAATAGCATTGGGAAAGATTTCATTATTATTATTTTTGGTTGAGAATCCATCAGTGTCACATATGAGGGGGGTTAAGGCGGGGACCTGGTTAATTTTTCCACCACCTCCCTTGCCGCTGCCCAACACCCATTCACCCACCAACTGGTGTATTGGCCCAATCATGAACAGTTGACTTAAGATTGATAGCTAACCGTAATATTCCGCTCGATCCTATTTGTGGAGCCCGCTCATTATAGTGATGGACTTCATACCTGAGCCTATGTTGAAGCAACGAAGGTTTTTTTGTTCGTTTGGGCTGAATTAAAGTCCACTGTTTTGAGTTATTGTGATGTGGAAGGGCTGTTATAGTAGTCATGATAAACATTGAATTACCTTTTCAGATTTTGGTTCTTTCAGATAACTAGGAATTTTTGGAGGGACTTGGGCACTTTGCACCTGATGGTTTCTCTCATTTAAGAGCACTACCAGACCCTATATGTATTTTTTTTTCTTACAAAGTGCTGCATTAATAGCAGAAGTTGGGTCCCAAGAGCTGCCATTTTACAATTTCGACAAGATAAATGATTCTTCCCTGCATAGTGATCATCAACAGGTATAATTCGTCATACACGGATACATTTATAATACTGAAGTACCCTAATTGGACATCAGAAAGCAAATAACGGAAGTGGATAATGGCTTGTGTCCTTTATAGGTATCTGATAGTCATATATTCCATTATGTTCACTTAGGGATAGTAGTTCATATGATCGGTGTTAGAATGTGGTAGAAATTTCTACCTCAAATCTTGAAGAATTTGTTTAGTATTTATGTTTCATATTGTATAGTTTATATATTTCCTGGATAATGCTCATATGCTTATCTGAATCTAATTTGGAATTCATGTTGTTGAATGTGTCCGTGTTTCTTTATGAATTATTCCTGTTGCATCCATGATAAGTACGTTATCTTTGTCATAATGGAAGCATTACATGAAGCAAACTAAATTATCTCCTTATTTCTTTTAGGAAGAAGTGTTGATTTATTGTGCAATAGATTTATTGATCATGGATTTTCCAGGATTTCTGCTACTATGCGAATACAATCTTCTTGGTTATGCTCCTTTTCTTTCCGAAGAATGAAAAACTTTTCATGGTTTGTTTTTCATTTGCAGAAGTAAGCGCCTCTGTTTTGTTTTGTTTCCTGCATTTTCTGGTTATATCCTCAAGGAACAGTTACTCATTTGGTATCTAAACTTCTGCAGGGGCCATTGGCTTGGGCTTTGATTGTTTGGCGCTGTAGCCTTGTATTCAGTTCTCTCGACAAGATAGTTAGTGTCCTAATACATCTCTTACCTGGTGAGCTGGCCATCTTCTTGATGATATTGATAACACAGCGATATGATCGTCAAGTATATATGTTTGCCTTAAGCAGGAATTTTTTCAGAATCACATCTGACAGACCTTTTGTTCTGTCCTTTAAATGTGCTCTTAAATTTATATATATATTCTTGGGGCATGTGAACGCTCTTGTATGTTATAGTATGCAGTGACAGAAGGTATGCTTTCCAGTACCTTGGAATTGGATTATACAATACACATTAAACGCTAGTAATAGAAGATTTGTCTATCAACCATTGTGTCAGACCTTTATCAAAATTTAGTTGGTTCTGCCACTGATTATGTTTCTGGAGGATGTGCTTAGTAAATGCTCCTTTCGATTCCTTCAAGCATCCTAAACACCAGGTGATGCCCAACTATCCACAAAGTAGAAGGATTGCTACTAGCTTCCAATAGTTTCTGCATGGCCTTCATTTAAAATACAAACCCTATGCTGCAACTTGTGTCACTTCTCTCCCACATAGTTTTTTGTGGGCGTCCATTTAGTGGATTTGTTAATTTATATTTTTTAGTTGGGTAAATAATGATTTATAAATGTGTAGGGCATAGCGAAGATTGTGAGCACATGGAAATCAATGTTGTTTAATATCTATGGCCCATTCAACTTGTAGATTCCATATACAATTTTATTTGCTTTCTCTGATTCAAAATGGATTGTTTTAGGGATGGATTAGTGAGCATAAGTTTAGGGGGATTGTAGATCTCGCACCGTCCTTTCGGCCTTTTCTTTTACAACATCTGCTATGTAACATGGATGAATGGATTTCTGGTGCGGGACTTTTATCTAATTGGAGTTACGTATATGCGGGTTGGATTTGGGGGGGGGGGGGGGGGTCCAACTGGGTGATATCTCAAATTGTGCAAACGGAGTAAATGTTTAGTCTCTAGTCCACATATTTGAGATGAACCCTTGGTAGATTTGGATCCAAACCCGGATCAATCAGAAAAGTTCCATACCCATATTCGAACCTGCTAAGAGAATGATCCTTATTTGATTTGATGACAACAATCGTGATAATTTTTGTATCTCAAGTGCTTAGAGGTTTTGGATATAGGATGCGTGTCAATGTTTTAAAAAACTGAAGACAGAAGGCGGGCGACTAGGTGGGCACCCGGCTATAAAATATAATATATATATTCTATACTGTAATCCAACGCTAAAATAACGAGTTACAGGGGCTTCTGTCCTTAGAGAGAGAGCTCGGTGGCTGTAGGAGCTCTCCCGGCGGCTGGCGATGGTCTCCCAATGATCGGAGGATTGATGGGTGGTGGTCAGCAGTTGCTGCTCTCCCTTCCCCTTCCGACTCCTTGACGCATAGGCGATGTTCTCCCGTCCCCTCGAGGGAAAAAAAACCATGGCAATGTTCTCCCATCCCTTCAAAGGAATAAAAATACAAACCCTAAACCGACCCTCTTAAAACCCACCCCAGCTCACCAGTTGTTAAAAAAAAACCAAACCAACAACCCACCAATCGGGTCATTTAACAGTCCGCCTAGGCCCCAGTTTAAGCACTTTTTATGCCCTCTTAGTCGGCCTTGGGCCTGACTAGGCGCCTACCTTTTGTCAAAGCACCTTTAATCTATTCAGGGCGGCTTGGCGTCGTAAACGCCTAGGCGGCTGTCCGGACCGGCTTTTAGAACATTGGGAGAGTTAATTAGGGGATTGGCAAAGCAGAACTTGGGGGGGTGGTAGGTGTAAGAAGGGCATATGAGGGCGTAGCACGATGATGACAATGACTTGTTCGGTTGACATGGAGCTGGTTAAGGTGGTGGAAGCGGGCTAGAGGTACAAAGCAAGAGGACATGAGGTCTTAGGGTGGAATGGAGTAGGTGTGGGCCATGTGGTAGGGAGGTGGTGGGGGATAGGTTGAGATGTAGAGGAAGGGAGGGGGGGGGGGGACTGCTGCCTAAGTGAAGGGAGCCATTTGGAGTTATGGGAAACATTTGAGAGAACTGATAAGCGCTCATCCTATTTAATATATCACTACCTTTTATCTATTTTTTATATATATGCATCTACGACAAGTTTGAATATATTCATAAGTCCAATAATTTAAGTTGTCTAGATTCTACTACCTGGCTAACATATTGTTGTGAAACCTACTGACAATCTGACACCTTTATATGTATCAATTATTCGACGATGCTTTTGAGTTCTTTAAATAAGAAATTTTGATTTTGTTGGAATGAATTTAAGAATCTTGCATATACCTTATATTCTTTCCGTGTCTCGTAGTCATTAGACTACTAAAAACACATTTATGATGGGGACATAGATGCTCTTCAATTGGAGTTCATATGGATTGCATTTTAATTATTTAACGCATCATGCACATGTCTTATTTAGTTTCTAGCTATCTCACCGGTTGGCATAATCAACTATATGTCCATTGTACATCTCCCATTCAATGTTGGACTCCAACGATAAGCTCTTGAACAATATAGACTTGCATATATTATTTCTTTACTATATACTATACTTATGGAGTGTAGACAAATTCTAAACTTATACTAGGTTTTGTATCTTTTATTTTGGATCCAAATGTTACGTGATAACATGTCGAACCATTTTTTTGCATTGCGTGGTCAGGTTTTTGTCAACTTCACATCATTCGGTATATCTGTAATAATTGATGTAGTTTAGTTTTAAGTAATTGATATTGTAACCCACTTCTCATATTTGGGTTTAATTACATTGTAGTTGTGTTTTTTTTTCCCGCTTCTCAATGCTTGCCTCTGAGTGCGAGAATCATGAACATAATTTTATGTTGGGTAAAACCTAAGTTGTGGGGACTGATCCACCCTTCTAACTCATCAAGTGCACCATGTATGTCAGCTTAAGTGAAGTGACATTATGGTACAAGTTTTGAGAGCACATAGGAACAAAGTATGCCTAAATTAATATCAAAACAATTAAAAAATGAATAATTGGAGGTTGAGCTCCAAACGTGGAATTGTTTTATGATGGAGTGAATCTCAACCACGGATTTCCCCCCCTCTTTCCTTCCTATCGTTTCCTTCTCACTGTAGACTCCTGTCCCTAACCCGTCAGATGTGTTTTCAAGTCGCGAGCTTGTCAGCAAAGCAGACAATATCTTGTGTGTGGGGTCAGTATGTTAGATTATGGTATCAAAACCTACCTTGCGGTGGGGGAATTAATCCCACACAGGGACGTGTCCATTAAGGGTGGATTGTGCTGATCAAAACCCAAGAACCCATAAGCCACTCATGAGGCGGAAAGCCAAGATGGATGAGATGAGGTAAGGTGAGATGAGGTGTCACAAGTCCATGAATTAGTCATACATAGCCTGGGGAGAAAGATTTTCAGGGATATATATGTAGATTGTAGACACCCGTCCTTAACATGTAAGACCCGTTTTAAAATTGTGAGCCTTATAGCAAAGTGGACAATATCTTGCGTGTGAGATTGAGATGTTACATTTTACTGTGACGACCAAGATCCAAGAGCCAAGACTCCGGAGGCGGAAGGCCAAGATGGATGAGGTGAGGTATGTTGTTACAAGTCCATTAATTACTTCCTCATCGCCTAGGGGGAAAAAGTTTCTGGGTTATATATGTTTACTCCCGTCCTTAACACGTAAGACGTGTTTTAAACCCGTGAGCTTTCGAGCAAAGTGGATAATATCTTGCGTGTGGGGTTGGAATGTTACATATTATTGTGAGTCTGTGACAACCAAGATGCAAAAGCCAAGACTCATGAGGCGGAAGGCCAATATGTATAAGGTGAGGTGTTGTGTCACAAGTCCATAAATTAGTCCCACATCGCCTGGGGAGAAATAGTTTATGGGCTATATATATTGATTCCTATCATTAACACATGAGACACTTTTTAAACCTGCTAGCCTTTGGGCAAAGCAGACAATATGTTGCGTGTGGAGTCGGGACTTTACATTATAGTATTAGAGTCGGACCTACCTCGCGGTGGGGGGACTAATCCTACACGAGGACGCGTGACCCTTAAGGGAGGTGGATTGTGATGACTAAGATCCAAGAGTCAAGAGCAAGACTCATGTGGCGAATGGATGAGGTCAGGTGAGGTGTCACAAGTCCATGAATTAGTTCCACATCGTCTGGGGAGAAAAATTTTCTGGGCTATATATGTAGACTCCCGTCCTTAACATGTAAGACCTGTTTTAAACCCTTGAGCCTTCGAGCAAATCGAACAATATCTTGCGTGTGGGGTCAGGACTTTACAATATTATGTAAATTGTTTGAGTAATGAAGATATCTGTAAACAAGATTGAATGAGGATCCGGATAAGGGCATCGAGGTAGGAGGTTAATTGGTTGTAAGAGTGCAAGTGTACTGTTAAACATTCAACCGATAGATATGTAGAAAGCTAACTGCAATAATTTATAAGAGGAAAAAACAGTGACAATATGACACTGATTTGAGAGAATGTTAGTTCCAAAATGGAGCATCTATAAAAGTTTGGAAATGTTGAGGGTGATAAGGGGTCTGGGTGCGTGATAACAAGTTCTTAGGAATTATGGTTTTATTTAAGAATTAAGCGATGGTTAAACCACAAATTGTTTTGGATTAGATATGGTCTGATGGATTGTGAGGGTGATGAACAAAGGTTAATACTTTATACTTGGACTTGGTGAGTTAATTTGGTTTTATACTAACCATGGAGATCACTCTCTAAAATTATCTTTCTGAAACATTGGTTGGAGAGACAAAATAATGATACAAGATCATTGTAGGAGATGAATCAGATACTAAGGTGATTCAGGTTGGTTATTGTAGTGTGACCTTCCCAGATCGTGCGCACGATCCAAGTTGTGCGCATGTCTTCTTCAGAAATCTGAGTCTTCTCTTCATGGGGGGATGGACAACCCCAACACTACTTACATCGAGGAAGTTGCGGATCTTCTAGCGGCAACCTTTTGTCACACCAAGTTTTTTGGTGAACCCATGAAGATTCGAGCTTGTCACCAATGGTTGAAGATTTCCCCCTGAGATGAGTGTTTGAACGTATTTCTTGTTACAAGCCTGTTGGTGTTAGCTGTAACTCTGTTTCTGAAATGGTGAGTCTCGGCAGTCTGCAGATGAGAGTTTGAAGAAGGTTTTAATAATTTGAAGACCCCACCAGCCGGAGTTAGTAACATATCACCCCGAGACTCCACCCTAAATGTGTGGTTCGTACAACGATTTCTGGGCTCCATATTCTGACCAATTGAATGAGAGATTGGCAGGGTTTCAGAAGAGGAAAACTCTTCGTAGAAGATGGACGAGAGGAAAACTCGCCATAGAAATCTGTTATCTTTTGGCAAATCTAAACGCTAGTGCTACGTGCAGCTTTATCTGTAGTATGTACGTGAGTGGGAGGGTTTTAAACAACATTGGACAACTGTGATGTCTTAGGAATTCTGATTGGGTGAGGATTGCAAAGAAAGAGACTCGAGAACATAGATGGACTTAAGCTTCACATAGATCTCAAAGCAGAGTTCAGAATCCCACCTCTCTCTCTCTCTCTCTCTCTCTCTCTCTCTCTCTCTCTCCTGGATGTGGGGTCTCTTCTAGCTGTGGGCGAGTGAAGATTCATGGAGCGCTTGAAAACCCCTTATCTCAATTGGTCGAGGATTATTTGTCGCTTTCGCATCCCCAAACCCCTTAAGTAGGAGGCCGAACGATAGGCCTCTGCCCCCGCCACCGCTACAAACGATCCAACTACCACGCCCAATGTCAAGGCAGCAGAATGAGACTGCTCCCACTCTCCAGAGGATCACTAGAATCACTTGAGGAGGAGCAGTGTAGTTAAGGCGACCCGAGGTGCCCGCCTGAGGCGAGAGGCGAGGCGAGACTAGAGCGTTTCGCCTGAATCGAGGCGGCAACAGGAATATTAGGCGGAGCAAGGTGCCCACCTGAGGCGAGAGGTGCTCCAGGCTTGAGGCAATGGAAGCGCCCGCCTCATTTAATTAATGGTTTAAATTGAAGCCAAACCTGAATCACACCCGTTCTTTTGCATGCTAAGTGTGATTCACCGGTCAGACAGTTCTGATTTAGTTTTGGCTCTAATCTATTGACCATATAAGGTTATAGGAAAAAATGAATTGCTAGGTAGCCAACTAGTTTGCCAACTTTACGTGGCATCCCCCTAGGGATCAGGGTTCATCCCATGGGAGTTCAGATCTTCTCTAGTTGGTCGGCCCTGGTTGGTGGACCCGTGCGCATCAAAACCGCACGATGGCAGGCGACCCGAAAGTGAAGCGTACTCTAGCCAACTGCATGCGACTGTGATGTGCATCGAGCCCACCGACTGAGGATACTGAGTGGAGGAGATCCGAACTCATCCCATAGCCCCTAGAAAATAATCCCAGTATGAGGAGCTGTCAGCACTTGTTTCAACTAGTTATTTTATAATTTATCTCTATATATATTTTATATTTTTTGCACGCCTTATTTCAATCAGGCGCTCGCCTCGCCTCTCGCCTCTCGCCTCAGGCGCTAATAAGGTTGAGCGCCTTGAGTCCGCTTTAATGTCTTGACCACACTGAGGAGGAGCATGAAAAAGAGGAAAAAGAAGTGGTTGTGGGACCAAGAAGACATGGAGATCACCGCCGAGAAGATCACTTCCTAATATTGTTATTTTCTGAAACATTGGTTGGAGAGAAACAAAATAATGATGCAAGATCATTGTAGGAGATGAATCGGATACCAAGGTGTTGCAGGTTGGTTTTGCAGCAAGTAACCTAATTGATTTGAGAGCTTTTATGGGATATAGTTGTTATAGGGAACAATTGTATTGTTTTCCTTGAATTCTAAAGGAAGAAATCCACCTATATTCTAAATATTTCTCGTGGACATGAAATTGCGGTTAAGTGAACCATCAATGAGGTAATATTCATGAATAGGGATATTAGGGCACCACATCAAATAGATGTATAACTATGGCTTAATTAGTGTCCTAATGAGGGTTAAACCAGAAAATCTAAATGCCAATGCTACGTGCAGCCATATTTGTAGTCTGTACGAGAGTGGGAGGGTTTTAAACAACATTGGACATCTGTGATGCCTTAGGAATTCTGATTGGGTGAGAATTGTCTTTCTGGAGGAGTGGCGGCTCGCGTAATCACATAATCTTTTCTCGACCGCGTTCCCTTACTTTTGGTGGGAAGCTTACCTCACGATTTAACACTAAACGAATCCTACTGTTGGCGCAGTTACGGCCATGAAGCTAATAAAGAAAGAGACTCGAGAACATAGACGGGCTTAAGCTTCACGTGGATCTCAATACAGAGTTCGGAATCCTACCTCTCTCTCCCCTGGATGTGGGGTCTTTTCTAGGTGTGGGTGAGTGAAAGATTCATGGAGCGCTTGAAAACCCCTCCTCTCGATCGGCCCAGGATTGTCTGTCGCTTTGCATCCCCAAACCCCTCAAAGGGGAGGCTGAACGACAGGCCTCTGCCCCCGCCCCCGTCCTCGCCATGAAAGATCCGACTGCCACGCCCAATGTCAAGGCGACGGAATGAGATCACTCCCACTCTCCAGAGGATCACCAGAATCACCGAGGAGGAGTACGAGAAAGAGGAAAAAGAAGTAATTGTGGGACCAAGAAGGCAATGAAATCACCACCGAGGAGATAACTCCCAAACAGTGTTCTAAAAAGCGGTCTAGGCGGCCCCCCACCGCCTCGCCTAGGCCCTAGGCGCTCCAGAAAAAGCGGCCTAGCTCCCAGGCGGAGCTAGGCGGCCGCCTAGGCGGTCTAGGCGGGCTGAAGTTGGCCAGGCGGACCAGGCGGGCTAAGGCTGACCAGGCGGGTTGAGGCTGGCCAGGCGGACTAGGCGGGCTGAGGCTGGCCAGGCGGACCATGTTTGCTTTTGTTCTTGTTAATCACTCAATCTTGAATTATGGTTATATACTTGTTCTTTAAAATAATGGTTTGGGATAATCTTGAACTTATATTAATTTTTAAACATATATGTATATTATATAATATCAAAATAATAATTAAAATAATTAAAAAAAAGGCAAAACGCCTAGGCGCTAGGCGGCCCCCCACCGCCCGACTAGCGCCTAGCGCTTTTTAGAACCTTGCTCCCAAAGATTGTTATCTTTCTGAAACATTAGTTGGAGAGAAAAGCAAAATAATGATGCAAGATCATTGTAGGAGATGAATCGAATACCAAAGTGTTGCAGGTTGATTTTGCAACAAATAACCTAGTAGATTTAAGAGCTTTTATGGGATATAGTAGTTATAGGGAACAATTGTATTGTTTTCCTTGAATTCTAAGAGAAGAAATGCAACTATATTCTAAATATTTCTTGTGGACATGAAATTGCAGTTAAGTGAACCATCAATGAGGTAATTTTCATGAATAGGGATATTAGGGCTACCACATCAGATAGATGTATAACTATGGCTTAATTAGTGTCCTAATGAGGGTTAAGCGAGAAAAACTATAGTCACACATACATTTGATTTGTTTTTTGTACACCTGAGATTTGATTGTTGAATTATTGTTATGGAGACACTAAAGAATAGTAGAGTTGGAGGCAATATAATGTGTGGAGTTCCAAGAATTCTATATTTGGAATGTTTAGAAAATATCTAAAAAAAAGCTGTGCATTCAAAACTGAATAGCAGGATACAAAAGAATAAGATAATTAGATGGAGTCGTCACCATCTATACAGAGCTTGCCAAGTCCAGGTTTGGAGCCATTACCTTCAAAACAAGGAGGCGCACTATGAACTCAAGTTAGAATTTCATATTGTTCTTTGCAAAGGTGGTCAATGTCTATTGGCACCTAAGCACCATCTTATCTAAATAATACTCCTAGTAACACTTTTTAAAAAAGAAGGAAAGAGCACTTCACCACTTAAATTGACATTTTTTAATTATTTTTGTTACAAAATTTGGATCCCCTTCTAACGCAATATAAAAAAAAACCAGGCTCAAATATTTCTGGTGACTATTAAGATTTTCTAATAGCTATATCAGCTAGGGACTTGATGGAGGACAATCTGAAGGGCGACTAGACTATGCTTTATAATGCAGAATGATGAAAATATCTAATCAGATTTTGAAACTCAGCAAGTGAAATGTGCTGAATTAGTGATTTCATCACGTGACCAAGATATATTGATGGGATCCTTAAGTCTAGTCCTAGGCCAATGAAACTACAATGACATGCTCATGCAATGTTGCTGTAACTTTCCCTTGGAGCCTTTGGGTGCTCGATATGCTATAGTTTAGAACAAGACTCACACTTGGTACAAGTTGTATGTCTTGCTAGTCGTAGGGAAGTTGCACACAAATATATTTCCAGTTCAAGCAAATGTGGGTCCGGATAAGGACATGGAGGTAGGAGGATCTCCACCCTCATCGGTTGTATGAGTGCAAGTGTTTTGTCAAACAATTCAAATGACAAATTTGTAGAAAGCTAATTACAATTATGTATAGGGGGAAAAAGCATTGATAGTGTGACACAGATGTAAGAGGATGTAAGGACGAAGGTGGAGCATCTATAGAAGAATGGAAATGTTGAGGGTGATAGGCTGGTCAGATATGGTTTGGGTGCGTGATAACGAGTTCTTGGGAATTATGGTAATATTTAACAAGCAGGTGATGTTTAAACCATAAATTATTTTGGAATTAGATATGGCCTTATAGGTTGGGAGGGAGTGATGAACAAAGGTTAATACTAGGACTTCTTGAGTTAATTTGCTCTTATACTAACCAAGAAGACCACTCCATAAGGTTGTTATTTTTCCAAAACATTGGTTGGAGAGAGAATCAAAATAATGATGCAAGGTCATTGTAGGAGATGTATCGGATATGATGCATGTTGGTTGCAGGCTTGCAACAAGAAGTAACCTAGTATATTTAGGAGCTTGTATGAGATACGATAGGTCTAGGGAACAATTGTAGTTTTGCCTTGAATTCTAAGGGAAGAAATCCAACTATATTTTCTAGAAATTTCTTATGGATCTGAAATAGAGGTTAAGTGAACCATTAATGATGTAATTTTCATGAATAAGGATATTATTTAGGGCTACTACATCCCACAAATGTGAAACTAAGGCCTAACTAGTATCCTAATGAGGTTGAAGAGGGGAAAATTAAAATCACACATACACTTGATGTTTTTGTACACCTGAGATTTGATTGTTGAACTATTGCTACAAGAAACTAAAGAAATAGTAGAGTTGAAGGCAATATAATATGTGGAGTTCAAGAATTCTAGGGGTTGGAAGGTTCAGAAAATATCTAAGAAAAAAGCTGTGCATTCAAATTTGAATAGCATGATAGAAAAGAATAAGATAACTAGATGGATTCATCGCCATCCATAAAGAGCTTACAAGTCTAGCCGTGGAGCCATTACCTTAAAAACAAGGAGGCATACTATGAAGTTAAGTTAGAATTTCATATTGTTCTTTGCAAAGGTGGTCAATATCTATTGGCACCTAAGCACCATCTTATATGAATTATACTCCAAGGAGGTACACTTTTTAAGAAAGAAGGAAGAGCACTTTAGCACTTAAATTGACATTTTACTAATTATGTTTGTTACACAATTTGGATCGCCTTCTAACCCAATATAAAACGAAAACCAAACTCAAATATTCATGGTGACTCTTAAGATTTATAACATTTATATCAGCTAAGGACTCGGCAAGTGAAATGTTCTGAATTCATTATGAATCAGAAAAATGACTCAAATATTCATATGATTCATCTTATATGAATCATACTCCACGTAGGTACACTTTTTCAAAAAGAAGGAAATAACACTTTAGCACTTAAATTGACTTTTTTCTAATTATTTTTGTTACATAATTTGGATCGCCTTCTATCCCAATATAAAAAGAAAAGTAGAAAACCAGGCTCCAATATTCATGGTGACTCTTAAGATTCTAACATTTATATCAGCTAAGGACTCGGCAAGCTGAATGTGCTGAATTCATTATGAAGACAGGCTTTATTGATGGGATCCTTAAGTCTAGTCCCAGGCCAATGCAACTACAATGACATGCTCATGCAGTGTTACTGAAATTAAAGCTATCAATTCAGTAAATCAGGTATAATTTCAGTGCAATATTCTGCCACAAGCTGCGATAAAGTTCAATAATGAGACACAATAACGTGGTAACTTTCCCTTGGAGCTTTTGGGTGGTCTATACGCTATAGTTCATATCTTAGAACAAGACCCACACTCGTTATACGTTGTTAGTGGTGTAAAAAAAGGCCATTGGCCCGAACCCGACACGAGCCTGGCCCGAAAGTCAACGGCCTGAACCCAGCCCGGCCAACAACCCTACCCGGCCTAGCCCGAACACACCATGGGTCGGGCTCGAGTGGCCACCTTGAGCCCGCTGCCCGGCACGAAAGAAAGCCCGAAAGCCCGGCCCGTAAAACCCGATATGTTTGTTTTTTATATGTATACAGACTGCATTTATTAAACACAAAAGTAAACATAGTGCAGTGGTTATAGTACTCTTCAAACTTCTAGAGGTTGAGCTCTCAAACCCCCACATTAATATTGTTTATAGGTTTTTATTAAAAAAAAACTGTTTTTAGCCAAAATTCGGCCCGGCTCGATCCAAAATTTCGATTTATATGTATACCCGGGTCGGGTCCGGGCTCAGACCCTTGGCCCGAGGCCCGGCCTAGCCCGATGAGCTCGTCCGGACTTGACATCTATAGGCCCGGCCCGAGGTATTTTAGGACCGGTGCGACCAGTTTTACACCCCTATACGTCGTGTGTCAGGCTAGTCGTAGGGAAGTTCCACACAAATATAATTCTAGATCAAGCAATATATAATAAGTCTATAACAATTAGATACACGAATGAGGTTGTGCTTCTAGTGTTGGTTTGACCTCATGAAACATCTATATCGAGTGAGCACCCTCATTCAGAACGCCCATGCCGGTACGCACTTTCCCTTGAAATCTCGTATAAGAATTTCAACGGCAGCTACTCCACAGGGTTGAGAGAGAGCCAATAAAGTTGAGTTTGAGCATTCCAAGTGGAGGAGGGTTCCATTTGACTAGTACAAGGTCCATGCTACACACTCTGTGGGAAAATTTTGTCAGTTATCGTCCACAAATTTTAAGGTAAACCCCCCCTGCGTGTGCATGCAAAAAAAAAAAGACCACGCACACACACAAATGCCCCCACCGACATCTACACAACTCAAATGGTAAAATCATAGTCTTCGAGCCCCCCTAGACATCTTCTATGCACAAACAAAAGATTTGAGAAGTCATTTGGATTGGAATATTTGAAGGGTTAGTGAGAAAGGTTATGAAATCTGACTAAATAATGTTCTGATTGATTTGGACTCCTAATAAAAACAGAGGAAGAGAAAAAACAATGCTTGCCTAAGATAAGGTTTCTACCCACCTGTACAAAGCGAAATAAGGTAGAATTATTTGAGGCGGCTAAACCTACATGCAATTGCATGCATTCATCTCAGCCAGCGTCAGTGTTACTAGTGTTTGTTATTTATCAACACTAATTTCTTCCGTGATAAAGCTATCTTATTTTGGGGTCCGATTTGAAGTCAAGTTAGGGTCTTTAGGCTAAATCTAAAGAATTCTATGAAATGGGGGGTTTCTCTCACGTAATACACTAGTTTTGGAGAATTCTAAAAAAAGTGAAAGTTTGTTCTTTCTTGGAAGAATTTAATGGTAGCATGCATCAATTACATCCAATGGAGTAATTCTTCTTTGTAGATACAATAATCGAGGTGATATTCCTTGTCCTTATATACTTTTTCTGTGTTTGCTAGTTTTTCGTCTTTGGAACCTCACTCGATCACATAGTTCTGTTTTCGTGCTTTTTTGGCTGTTGTTGAATCTTTTATGTGGCTATTATTCAAATTAGTAATTCATTTTGTTTCATATGATTTTCAAATGCTCCTTAAAGCGTCAATAATCTCCTAGCATGTAGAATTCAATTTTTGAGAAAAAATTGTGGGAAAATCTCAATCAAAATCTATGTTGCTCTCTTCTCATATTTAGTGCATAGAGATTACTTTTCTGATCTGTTCTCCATTTATTTCTCAAATCCATATTTTGTAATATATATGAAATATATATTTATCCTCTTTTACATCTCTTTTGATTTTACCATTTTTAAAAGTATTTATGCGCATATTTCAGTTTTTCGTTCGATTCACAAGGAATATTTTGGTTGCTTTTGGTGGATCTTTTACTATTAGGTTGGATTGGATGTTAACCATTGGAGGAACCGAGAATGCATTATCTATTTACCTTTGATATGGGTCACACATGTTTGGGGTTGTGTGGAGAGGTATGTGTGAGGTCTGGAGACATCTATAAATTACACTATTTCATTTATGGTGTATACAATCCATGTTGTTCAGTTCAGTTCTTTGGCTTAGAATTCATGCCAGTGAGCTGAATGCGATTTCGTATATCAAATTTTCCCTTTTACCCGTTTTGTCTAGACTCTTTCCTACTCTAGGGAAGAGGGTTGCTTCCTGGTTGCATGAGCCTATAATGCACAACCAAAAGGTAAGTCTCCTCCCTACTGACCAACTAGCCTGGCAGAGACCTCTCTTGCCATCCTGCCTTGGTCAGGTTTTCGGCACCAATCTGAGAGAGTTGATCTCAAGTTGACAACCGGTTGGAAATTTCTTGTAAATCTTTTCTGGGGCCTTCTTAATTATATTTATTCTCTATAGTTGGGATAAGATTGAGATCATGATCATCTATTAATCTCTCGTACACCAAGACATGTTAGTTCTCTGATCCTGCAGACTTGGTTATAAATATGCTCCTATTATCTCATTTTCATATGTTCAATTATTTAAAACCTTAGAGAATAACAAAATCGAATCCTAAGCTCCCGAGCAAACACCCTTGATATGTATTATGTCACTTATTTTTTCCCACGAATAATCACCCTTGATCTTTTGAAATTATGAAAGGTTCTTTGTTCATGAAACACCATTTGGAATAAGTGGAGGGCATGATAATGATAAGCAAACGAAGAAAAAGAAAAACGAGATAGCAAAAGATTTTGAATTAATTTTTACTTACAACTGGATATTTTGCTTCAATGTCTGGATCTGCTGCTGTTATGATGAGGATGCGTTCCATTTCAGGGATAGTTTACTTCACTATTAGGTGGTGGAATCCAGAAACTTTTGCCGCCATGCACCCGGTGAATGAAGATGCGAGAGTATCATGGCCCTACGTGGAGGAGAAATCATATCTATGGACATGGTTGTTTGTTGTCCCTTTGGTTGCTTACACTCTTTGGCAGTTTCTCTATTTCCTCATTGTGAATGTGCTGCGGCGACAAAGACTGTTACGGGATCCAGAAGTCATGACATCCTACAGGTCCTAGTTTTGTTTCTCCCAAACACCTACTCCAACTTATATCTATATCCATTTGTTTTTTTTTTTGGGTTAGAGTTATACATAAGAAACTAGGTGAGAGAAAGTGAGCTAGAGATAGAAGAAGCTTGGTGCGAAGTAAAGAGCCTAAACAATGAAGAATAATAGCCACCAACTGTTGGAATCATGCTGGTGCTTATTGTTACTCTAGGAGCTGTTTTATTGAAGCATCTCGGTACATTCAACTGTTCAAAGTTTTGTGGAACATAAGTAACAACATGCGTGTAAAATATTTTGGGTTAATTAGTCTTAAATCCCTCCTAGGTCTTTATTTAAGCTAAAGGATACTGTTTAATAGGAAATTAGCTAAAATCCCTCCCAAAGAAGATGGTTGTACAACAAATGTCTAATTGAAAATGTTAACTTTTTCAACCCTTTAAATGACAAAATTGTCCCTCCATAACCCCTCCAGCAAGAGTATCGATTCGTCTCCCAAAAGAGTATCAATTCGGGAGTATCAATTCGGTTTTGGTAGGAGTCTCAATTAACTGAATTGATACTCTTGCCACAATGATTATTGTAGCAGCTACAGTGATTTCACTGTTGTAAGTGTCAATTTGGTTTGGTCAGAGTATCAATTAGCCGAATTGTTACTCTTGCTACAACGATTTCACTGTAACAGCTACTGTGAAATCATTGCAACAATTGATACATGCACTGTCAATTGGCGAATTGATACTCTTGCTGGAGACGAATTGATATCGTTGCTGGAGATGAATTAGAGGGGCGATTTTGTCATTTGGAGGACAAAAAATGGTGGGGGACTTGCTATAGCACGTGCTTTTATGGAGGGACTTTGGTGCAATAGTGAAACATTACTTGTCCTTTAGCTAATATAGCATTTGCTAAAAGGAGTGAAGGCTAACTCTTCCAAATATATTTCCAATCCATTCTGATCTCTATGTGGGTGTACAGGGAGCTCTCAAAGAAGGCACAAAAGGCAAACAGTATCTGGTGGCGGTTGAGCGGGCTGCTCGGCGATCAGAACCGTCCGATCATGTACATATTGCTGCAAGGCGCCTTCACGGTGGCGACCATGGCCCTCACGGTCCCCATCTTCCTGTCCTACAGGATGCATGTGACCTTCCAGATACTCAAGGTCTCCGCAACCATCTGGAATGGTGGGAACTTCCTTCTGGAGGTCATGCCGAGGCAAGTCGTCCTCAAGGAGAAGAAGAAACTGGAGAAGGAGCCGATCCCGGAGCCGCCGAACCACCAGCCTGCGGCGGCGGATCATGCGATGAACCACCACCAAGCATCGGACGAGCAGAAAGATTCCTGAGTCGGCTGTACTCGAACGCATCACATCTTATTGCTGAAAATATTTCACAGGGTGTGGGCAAAATATGTTGTATTTAGATGCGGTGGTTGACCTTGTTGTGGTTGACTTTGTTTGTAAGATTGACTTCCAAGTTTTGTTATGCGGTTGGGGGAAGATTGACTTCCAAGTTTTCGAGTTCTATCATCGGTTTAGCATGGGCTTTGCTTGAGCTTGAATGGACAAAGGTTCGGGTAGCTTGTTGATGCGCACGCGTGATCGCATGGTTGGCCGTGCTCACCATCGATCAAAGCCGTCCACCTCGGACTTTTGTGCTGGCCGCCTAATTTGGCACACCATCAATGGAGTGGACCAACCCTAACAGCCCTTTTGTAATCCAGGTTGTTCCAACAAAAAAAGTAAAGAAAGGTAATTCTGGTCTAAGAGTTTGAATTTGAGTTTGAGAGGGGAGAAGAGAGAAGAGTTAGGCACACACGAGTCGGGATGTGCAGATCTAGCGGCTGAGGGTCAAACACGCCACTGATGTGGAGGAGTGACCCAAGGCTGATTCGATTACGACCCTAAAGTTTTGGTTGCGGAAAAACTATGTACCGAACTAGATTCGGATAGTACATGGGTGAAGGAGCTACACGGAGAAATGCTATCCACCCCGATGGTTTTCCCGATTGTGACGTCAGCATGTGAGGTGGTGCTTTCTGAGTGGCGGGACTATGGGCATGGGGTGAACCCTAGGGCCACCACCGGCCGGTGCTCCGCCCACCGCCAGTTCCCACCGCCCTGTCGGCCACCCACCCGCCACTGGCCACCACAAAGATGTTGGTGACGTTGGTAACCACCACAAAGATGTGACAAAAAACAGGACGATGATGTGAATGTGTATTTTCACCGATACAAAAGCAACGGCTGTAATCACACCTTGCAGTGGTGGTGGTGGACGGAGGTGGTGCTATCCCGCTAAGGTTCACCCCATGGTCTATAGTCTCATCCACTCAAAGGGTGCCACCTCAAAGGCTGATGTCAATCGGAAAAACCTTCGGAAAAACCATCGGGTTGAATAGCATTTCTAGCTAACTATGTTCCACCCTGCTCCTATAATGAAAATGGCCAATAAGATGTTGGTAACCACCACACGGGCATGATGCAAAAAACAGGATTGTGATGTGAAGGTGTATTTTCATCAATGCAAAAGCAATGGCTGCAATCACACCTTGCAGTGGTGGTGGCGGCCGGTGGTGGTGCCATCCCCCTAAGGTTCATCTCGTGGTCTATTGTGTCGCCACTAAAAGGATGCCACCTCATAGGCTGACGTCAATAGGAAAAACCTTTGGGAAAACCATCGGACTGAATAGCATTTCTAGCTAACTATGTTCCACCCTGCTCCAGTAACGAAATTGGCCGATAAAATGTTGGTAACCACCACACGGATGTGACGCAAAAAACAGGACGATGATGTGAAGGTGTATTTTCACCGATGCAAAAGCAACGACCTTAATCACACCTTTCAGTGCTGGCGGCGGCCGGGTGTGGTGCCATTCCGCTATGGTTCACCCTAAGGCCTATTGTCTCGTCACTCAAAGGATGCCACCTCATAGGTTGACGTCAATAGGGAAAACCTTTGGGAAAATCATCGGGCTGAATAGCATTTCTAGCTAAATATGTTCCACCCTGCTCCAGTAACGAAATTGAGGACGGTGACGTAAAGGTGTATTTTTACCGATGCAAAAAGCAATGACCTTAATCACACCTTGCAGTGCTGGTGGCGGCCGGGTGTGGTGCCATCCCGCTAAGGTTCATCGTAAGGTCTATTGTCTCGCCACTCAAAGGGCGCCACCTCACAGGCTGAAGTCAATAGGAAAACCTTTGGTAAAACCATCGGGCTGAATAACATTTCTAGCTAAATATGTTCCACCCTGCTCCAGTAACGAAATTGGCCGATACGATGTTGGTAACCACCACACGGATGTGACACAAAAAATAAGACGGTGATGTGAATGTGTATTTTCACCGATGCAAAAGCAACGACCTTAATCACACCTTGCAGTGCTGGCGGCGGCCGGGTGTGGTGCCATTCCGCTAAGGTTCACCCTAAGGTCTATTGTCTCGCCACTCAAAGGATGCCACCTCATAGGCTGACGTCAATAGGGAAAACCTTTGGGAAAACCATCGGGCTGAATAGCATTTCTAGCTAAATATGTTCCACCCTGCTCCAATAACGAAATTGGGGACGGTGATGTGAAGATGTATTTTCACTGATGCAAAAGCAACGACCTTAATCACACCTTGCAGTGCTGGCGGCGGCCGGGTGTGGTGCCATCCTGCTAAGGTTCACCCTAAGATCTATTGTCTCGCCAATCAAAGGGCGCCACCTCACAGGCTGGCGTCAATAGGAAAACCTTTGGGAAAACCATCGGACTGAATAGCATTTCTAGCTAAATACGTTCCACCCTGGTCCAATAACGAAATTGGCCGATAAGATGTTGGTAACCATGATACGGATGTGACGCAAAAAATAGGACGGTGATGTGAAGGTGTATTTTCACCGATGCAAAGGCAATGACCTTAATCACACCTTACAGTGCTGGCGGCGGCCGGGTGTGGTGCCATTCCGCTAAGGTTCACCCTAAGGTCTATTGTCTTGCCACTCAAAGGATGCCACCTCATAGGACGGTGATGTGAAGGTGTATTTTCACTGATGCAAAAGCAACGACCTTTATCACACCTTGCAGTGCTGGCGGTGGCCGGGTGTGGTGCCATCCTGCTAAGGTTCACCCTAAGGTCTATTGTCTCGCCACTCAAAGGGCGCCACCTCACAGGCTGACGTCAATAGGAAAACCTTTGGAAAAACCATCGGACTGAATAGCATTTCTAGCTAAATATGTTCCACCTTGCTCCAGTAACGAAATTGGCCGATAAGATATTAGTAACCACCACACGAATGTGACGCAAAAAACAGGACGGTGATTTGAAGGTGTATTTTCACCAATGCAAAAGCAACGGCTGTAATCACACCTTGCAGTGGTGGCGGCGGCCAGAGGTGTTGCCATCCCGCTAAGGTCCCCAAGGTCTATAGTCTCAACCACTTAGAGGGCGCCACCTTACAGGCTTACGTCAATAGGAGAAACCTTTGGAAAAACCATCGGGTTAAATAATAACATTTTTAGCTAAATGTGTTCCACGTTGCTCCAGTAATGAAAATGGCCAATAAGATGTTGGTAACCATCCCACGACTGTGACGCAAAAAAAAAAAAAAAGGCCGTGATGTAAAGGTGTATTTTTGCCGATACAAAAGCAACGGGCACGATCACACCTTGCAGTGGTGATGGCGGCCGGTGGTAGTGCCATCCCCCTAAGGTTTACCCCATGGTCTATAGTTTCGCCACTATATAGGGTCCATCTTGGAGGCTGTCATCAATAGGGAAAACCTTCGGACTGAATAGTATTTCTAGCTAAACGTGTTCCACTTTGCTCTAGTAACGAAAATGGCCGATAAGATGTTGGTATCCACCACATGGGTGTGACAAACAAACAGGATCATGATGTGAAGATGTATTTTCGTCGATGCAAAAGCAACGGCCACTATCACACCATGCAAGATGTGATTTTGCATCGCACGAGCATAGTTGCTACCGACCTCTTACCTACCATCCCTGTTGATAGAGCATTCATTTGAATTTGGAACTCAAACTAGGTCCGAATTCTACCAAAACTAATACCCTACTAAAACCGATATAGTAGGAAACCATAAAAGGCCAATGCTTTAAGCATTGCACTTTCTTGTCACAGCTGTCATGTGGAAAAAGCTACCAGTGCTTCTTCCTCTCCGGAACCTCCGAGGAGGAGGAGGAGGAGGAGGTGCCAAAGTGAAAGGTGGAAGTGCCGGTGGAGAAGGAGGAGGAGGAGAAGGTGCCGATGGAGGAGGAATCTAACGATATTCTTGGATTTTAAAAAATTTAGTTGACTGACATCAACAACAGCCTTTGGAACAACTAATAAAGGAGGTATCTTAGGGGGTATTTGGTATGTGGAACAGTTGTTCCCCTTAATCTTCTTCCAAAGGGGGTTATTGCCGTCAATTACTATTTTCAATGCAATTTGATGGTACAGCTAGCTCTTCCGTTGGTACAGATACAGTGGGAGTGAGATTTTTTAGTTCCCAAGTCCTACATTCCACCGGAACAATTACTAGCCGTTAATTTTAAATCAGGGAATTCGGAATGGAAATAGGCTGTTCCGGAATGATGCCAAACACTGCCTATCTATCTAGCATAGACAATCAAAGCAGAAGTAAGTACAGTGTAAATATCAAAACTATAGAAAAAGCCCGCGTAATTTTGTTAAATCTCAAAAAAGGGTCCATATAATTTATCCAATAATTAAATATGTGGATAGCCTGTTAAAAGAAAGCAAATCATTATATGATACATACCTAAAATCCGAATCTAAGGGTGCGTTTGGCATCAGTTTTGAAATTTCTAGTTTTGGTTTTGAAGTACCAAAAATCAGTTTTCAGCAAAACCATTTTTAGCTTATCCATAACCAGTTTTGTGCTGCTCACCGGCAATCGGAGGAGGAGCAGCCGGGCTGCTCTCTGCTCGATGAGAAGAGAGGAAGAAGAGGCCACACCCCTCTTGAAACCCTAACCCGATGGGTAAGGCGTCGCTCGAGAAACAGAAACAACCCGAAAAGCAAAAATTTTCTGCTTTTCGGTTTTGACCATTTTTCTGGTTTTGGTTTTAGAGAACCGGTTTTGTAACCAGATGCCAAACAGATTTTTTGTTAGGGTTTAAAACTAGTTTGGACATGGAACTAGTTTTGACCCAAAACCGGGTGTTTAAAACGGATGCCAAACGCACCCTAAATTCAGAACACCAACGAGTATGGATTAAGTAAGCATGCTCCCATAGTCCCATGCTCGTATGGGTAGAGTAGGTTCAGAACGATCACACGAATCTTATGTGCTGATGATGAAAGGTTCTATGATATAACGGTGATGTCAGATCACTAGTATCAGGAGCAGATTAAACGCTGGAGCATCCATTGAGACCACTACAATTACATCATAGTCACACGATGGTAGCCACCATGACAGGTACATAACACTTAGCCCCAACTCTATCTCGACCATTTCTCTGATTTGAAGGATGATTGTGGGGTAGGGGTGGCAATGGGTCGTGTCGGGTCAGGTTCGTGTCTTGTCTAGTTTCGGGTCATGTCCAAAACTCCTAGATCCGGACCCGACCTGTTTAACTGATCGTGTCTAGACCTTAAACCCGTACCCAACCCGCTTATAAACGGGTAGACCCGATAAGACCTGTGTACCACACGGGTCTATTCAGTTGACCCGATCCGACCCAATCCGGCTTGACCCGACCTGACCTGATAAGACCTGCTGGTACTACATAATACAATATCGGATTGCGAGTAGACTTGAATTGACCTGACACGACCCGTTGAATTTTAAACAGATCTTTTCGGATCTACCGTGTCCAGACCTTAAACCTGGACCCGACTCGTTTATTAAATGGGTCTACCATGTCGACACGTTTATGACCTGAACCCGTTTAATCCAGACCCAAACCTGCTAACTTTGTGTCGGATCGTGTTGGATTTGTCGGGTCGGGTCCAGAATTGCCAGAACCCTATTATAGGAGTGGGGCTATTGGCACACCAATATTTGCTCTCCAAACACCATTTCAAAGTTTTATTTTATTATAAAATTATCCCCAAGTAAAATGACCAAAACGATTAGTTTTTTTTTTATTATGTTTGAGACACGTTCGGTTGACCAGGGCCGAACAAGATACAGTACTATGTTCGGCCGACCAGAGCCGAACATTGTATTGTACGTTGGCTGACCACGGTCGAACATACTGTACCATGTTGGGTGACCGAACGCATTGTATAATGTTCGGATCTAGTTAGCCGAACGTACTGTATAATGTTCGGCTCTGGTCGGCCGAACGTAGGGTTTGGATGCCGGTAGATGATGACGAAGAGAGGAGCTCGTCATCTGCCGATGAAGCTCGGGGAGAGGGGAGAGAGGAGACGAGTTTGTCAGAGCAGTTGATGGTGGAGATAGGGTGTTAGGGTTTTGATGTGTGTGTAGAGTAATTTAGGAAAGAAGAGTAATATAGGATTTTTAAAAAATTAAAGATGTGTAATTAATAAATATATAAATTTTTTAAAATTAGATGGTGTGTGAAAGTATTTATTTTGTGAAAAAAAATATTTGGTGTGTCAATAGCCCCACTCCTATTATGAGGAGCAAGATCGGCTTTTGTGAATGATTCGTGATGCCACCTCAGCTAAAATGCGAAACTTGTAGGCGCAGCAGGTAGCTGCTGTCCTGTCCCCGTGGAGCACGTGAACTGCATTGGACTACAAACAAACAGACAATAGTTGGCGGGCCCCACATAAATTTGAATTCAAAACAGAGAACATGTAGCCGCCACCGCGGACGCTTCCTCGAAGCCAGCAGGAGCAGGACAAAGGGGAAAAATAAGGGTTATTTTGACTTTGCCCCCAAATTTTTCCTTGAATTAGACTTTACTCCCATATTTTCATTAATTAGACTTTACCCCCCAAAACTAACTGTTCCGTCAGCTCACCATCTACGAGAAAGGGTGAGCTGACGGAAAAGAAATCACTACAAGAAATAGGTTCTTTAACGACAGACATTATTATCACCGTCGGTAATAATATACTTTTTACCGACGGTGACTATAATATCCGTCGGTATTATAACTTCAATTTTTTTAATTTTTTTTGCACATTTATTACCGACGGTCACATAGTATTCGTCGGTAAAATGCTTTATACCGACGGTATATATATCTCCGTCGGTACAATACTTTATACTGACGGCTAAATAAAGTCCGTTGGTACAATGTCACGACAAAACACAGGGTAAAAACCGAGTCTTTGGAAAAAAAAGGCACCCTGTGTTTCGTCGGGATATTGTACCGACGGATATTATATTTCCGTCGGTATAACTAATTTTACCGACAGAAATAATATGTCCGTCGGCACAATACCGACGGTAATTAAATATCCGTCGGTAAAATTATCCCGACGAAACTCAGGGTAAAAACCGAGCCTCTGGAAAAAATGGAACCCTGAGTTTCGTCGTCGATTTTTACCGACGGACGTTATATTTTTGTCGGTATAACGAATTATACCGACGGAAATTATATGGCCGTCGGCACGATACCGACGGGAATTAAATATCCGTCGGTAAAATGTCACGACGAAACTCAGGGTGAAAACCGAGCCTCTGAAAAAAAATGGAACCCTGAGTTTTGTCGTGAAATTTTACCAACGGAAATTATTCTACCATCGGTATAAAATAATTATACCGACGGAACTTATAAGTTCTGTCGGTAAAAACCCTTCTAATATACACCGCAGCCACCCGTTTCTTTTTGTGTTTCGACCGAACTCCTCCGGCGCCCCTCTCTCAATCTCTCTCTCTCTCACCGACCCGACCCGTCCGGCGACCCCGTCCCCCTCCGGCAGCCCCGCGATCCCCTCCGGCCACCCATCCCCCTCCCGGCCACCCATCCCCCTCCCGACCTCCGCCCCTCCCCGGCTTCCCGGCCCTCTCTCTCTCTCTATTTCCTCCCCCCCTCCCCGGCCTCCCTAGCCTTCCCTCTCTCTCTCTCTCTACTTCCTCCCCTCACCTCTCTCTCTCTCTCGATCTAAACCCTCCCTCCGGCCGGCCACCCATCCCCTCCCTTGCACCTCCGGCCACCCCTCCCCTTTCTCGCGCCACCGACTGCGACACCAGTGCTCCTCCTCCTTCTCGAGGCCTGCCGACCATCGCTGGTGAGCTCCTCCTCCTCCTCCCTTTCCCCTTTAGGTTAATTTGTTCCAAATTGCATACTAAAGTTTGAAATGTTATCTTATCAAAATTGTATACTAATTTTGTCATCTACTGAATTCCCTTATGAAAATTGCATACTATCAAAACTGAATTGAATGGGGGAATGGGTGGCAAAATGCAGTTTTTAGACTAGGGTGAGCGTCGGTTTTGTCGGTCGGTTTCGGTATGGGTTTTGTCGGTTATATTTTTTTTCGGTTTACGAAAAATCAAAACCGAAACCGAAACCGAAACCAAAATGGTCAGTTTTTGTCGGTTCGGTGTGATATGAGGTATGCTAAAGCCATAAATCTACTCGAGCGACAGAGAGAACCGTCAGACCCCAAGTGTTTACTTGATGAGGCTCCCTGACTTGTTGACTTACTGTCGCATAACTTTGGTGCTATGCTTAGCATTCGAACTATCAGCAGTTCAAATGCTGGCCACCAACCCTAGGTTTACTATGTGACTAGTCTACTCATCATAATACACCCATCCATTAGGGATGTGGATGGCCTGTAGAAGTTTTGGTTCGGTGTTCCATACCCGGGAACCGAAACCGAAATTGTGCGGAGTCTTATAACATTGTTTGAAATTATATGTCAGGTGTTGTATAGCCAGATAGACGAAGATGTCTTCGATCGATAAGAGTTGGATGCGTAATTCGAATCGCATGAGCCAAGAGTACAGAGAAGGAGTCAGGAAATTTCTGGATTTTGCATTTGAGCGCCTTGCACCGCTTGATGGAAAAATTGTGTGTCCCTGTATAGACTGCGGAAGGGTGATTAGGAAGGTTCGAGAGGAATGTGAGGTTGATCTGGTAATGCGTGGCATTGACATTAGCTATACCCGTTGGTTCTCGCACGGTGAGGAGCTAGATGCAGTCCCCATGGCAGCTCACGGTGAAACTTCAAACACAGTGATCACTGATGATAATATTAATACAGACGATGACGATGACATGCAGGGTATGATACATGATTTGCAAGGTGGAATAGGCACGGAAACACCGTCAGGTGATCAGCCCAATATCGAAGCGGACAAGTTCTACATATTGCTTAAAGATGCCGAACAACCTCTATACCCGGGGTGTGAGAAGTTTTCAAAACTCTCTTTCACTGTAAAGCTTCTTCATTTGAAGTGCCTCAATGGTTGGAGTAATAAGTCATTTAATATGTTGGTAGAGTTGCTGAAAGAGGCTTTTCCTATGGGTGAGACAGTACCGAAATCATTCTACGAGGCGAAGAAGACAATTAAAGATCTCGGTCTGGGTTATGAGAAAATTGATGCATGCGTGAACGATTGTATGTTGTACCGGAAAGAGTACGAACATGTGCGGTCATGCCACATATGCGGAGCAACGAGATATAAAGAGACGGATGCCGAGTCTAGTACCAGTCGAAGGAAGAAAAATGTATCTGCAAAGGTTCTCCTATACTTTCCGCTTAGGGACAGGCTTCAGAGGTTGTTTATGTCATCGAAGACTGCTGAGCACATGAGGTGGCATGCACGAGAACGTACAGATGACGGGATTATGAGACATCCGGCCGACTCTCTGACGTGGAAAGATTTTGATCATACCTATCCTGAATTCACATGTGAAGTTCGCAACGTCAGGTTAGGGCTTGCTAGCGATGGCTTCAATCCCTTTGGGAATATGAGTGTGTCGTACAGTATTTGGCTAGTTGTCCTAGTTCCATACAATTTGCCTCCCTGGATGTGCTTAAAAAAGCCATACACAATGCTCTCCTTGCTCATTCCCGGACCCAGGTCGCCTGGTAATGATATTGACATTTACTTGCAGCCGTTGATTGAGGAGTTGAACGAGTTATGGGAAGTTGGGGCCGATAAGTATGATGCCTCGTTGTGCTAGAATTTTCGGATGCATGCGGCACTTCTATGGACCATCAACGATTTTCCTGCATATGCCAACTTATCCTGGTGGAGTACTAAAGGAAAATTGGCGTGCCCTACATGTAATAAGGAGACAGATTCATTACGGTTGAAGAACGGAGGCAAGTTCTGTTATATGGGCCATCGAAGATTCCTTGTTGACGACCATAAGTGGAGGCAGAACAAAAGAGCTTTCAACGGCAAGAAGGAACTTGCAAAGGCCCCGGAGCAGCTTTCGGGGGTAGAAGTCTTGTGCGAATTGGATCAGCTTGATGCCGTGGCACTTAGGAAAGGTAAAAAGAAGAGAACGCATGAAGATTCTACGCGTGAGCATAACTAGAAGAAGAAGAGTATTTTCTTTAAACTACCATACTGGAGCAGCCTACTCTTGCGGCATAACTTGGATGTCATGCATATCGAGAAAAATGTGTGTGATAATATTATAGGAGCACTGCTGAATCTTGACAGTAAGACGAAGGATAATCTTAAATCTCGTCTCGATCTTAAGGAGTTGGGCATCCGAAAATCACTTCATCCCCAAGAGATTGGGGATAAGTATGTGTTGCCAGTTGCATGCTACACCATGAGCTCACAGCAAAAGGCAGCCTTATGTGCATTCCTACGGTCTGTGAAAATACCAGACGGTTATTCTTCGAATATCGCACGATGCGTGCAAGAGAACGGCTGGAAGTTGTCTGGATTAAAGAGCCACGATTGTCATGTTCTTATGCAGCGATTGTTATCTCTTGCTATACGTGGGAATTTAACCGAACAGGTGTCCGGTCCGTTAATTGAGCTCAACACTTTTTTCAGATAGTTGTGCTCGAAGGTACTTAGAGTGGACCAACTTGAACAGATGGAGAGGGATATTGCGCTCACATTGTGCAAGCTAGAGATGATATTTCCACCTTCCTTCTTTGATGTCATGGTGCATTTGACCGTTCACTTGGCAAATGAGGCCAAACTCGGCGGCTCATTTCATTACCGCTGGATGTATTTTATCGAGAGGTAATCGTCTCGTCTCATTCGCACAATGTATTTGATTGTTCTTGATATATTCATCCAAATATTTTTTTCTCAAATTAGGTACTTGCGAACATTAAAATCATATGTTCGTAATAAAAGTCGTCCGGAGGGATCAATTGCTGAAGGATACCTAGCAGAAGAATGTCTAACATTCTGCTCAAGATACCTACATGGTATAGACACGTGATTCAATCAACTTGAGCGGAACTATGACGGTGGTCCAATAGACTTCGATGAGGGTCTGTCTATATTTGCCGAAATGGGTAGACCTGTAGGAGGAGGCAAAACCCGTCGATTGTCTGTAGATGAGATTCAACAGGCACATATGTATGTGTTGCGCCAATGTGATGAAGTGTGGCCATTCATTGAGTAAGCATTTTACGATCATTTACTCATTCTTTCAGTCCATTCATTAAGTATATGTGCTAATTATAATCTAATTCATAACCTGTAAAATAGGAAGCATAAAGCCATCATTAATAATCGGGGTACTCGAAATGCTCCCCAAATTCATGATCGTGAATTCCCATCGTGGTTCGAGAAACACGTAAGTATTCACATCATTACTGAATTTCATTGACATCCATTATCGAACAATAATTATATGTTCATATCATGAATGTCATGTGGTTATTATAGGCACAAGAGCTGCACAACAACCACGATCCATTGATGAATGAGGATCTCTGGCGCTTATCTTGTAGTCCTTTGCAAGACGCAATATCGTACGATAGTTATATCGTGAACGGTTATAGATTTCGGACGAAAGATAGTGAAAAATCACGAAGAACCCAAAATAGTGGGGTTGTCGTCAACGGTGAGCAAGAAGAATTAGAAAATATCGACTTATACGGCGTCCTCAACGAGATTCTCGAGATTAAATTCCTTGGCCAAAATTGGATCGTATTATTCAAATGCGATTGGTATGATGTTAATAATCGCGGGACTGGTTATAATGTTGACAAATACGGTTTTATCAGCATCAACACTGGCAAGAGATTGAATACCCAATATGAAGATCCATTCATTCTTGCCTCTCAAGCGCAACAGATATTTTATGCACCAGATAATACCTCTCCAGGTTGGCAAATTATAGTCAGGTCACCACCCAGAGATTTTTATGACATGGGAGATGTAACGCCCCGATATTTTACGGATTAATTCAACCCGTATAATACTGGGGTGTTAGGAAGAAAACTTGATATAAATAAATTCCATCAAATATGGAAAATACTGAGCCATTATATTAAAACATCATTGTTTGATACAATTTATTGAACATGAAAGCCTATGCAAAGACTTTCCATATTGACACATCATATTCCAGCTCCGTCGTCATCATAGAAAGGAGTGTAGAGTGGGTCTTCAACTCCTTCTGGGTCGCATCCCGATCGCTCCTCATCTTCTCCGGTTACTGCAGGGTTGGTCTCTGTAGGGTGCACATCATCTGTAGGGGGGTGAGTTCTATCCACTGACTCACCAATGACTCAGTTTTGCTCATGCTAAATAATATATATTGAAAGCAGTAAACATGACTACGAAAAGTAAATAATTAAAACATTAATCACCCGATTCCCTTTTTGGCTCATCCGGCCAGGGTAGGAATCTCAATCCTTACCCGGGTACTTTTAGTCCGCAACAAGGCTAGCCCCACACCTAGGATTATCTTTTTGGCCCGCAGCCAGGGACAGCCCCACACCCAGGATTTATCTTTTTGGCCCGCAGCCAGGGACAGCCCCACACCCAGGATTTATCTTTTAGGCTCGCAAGCCAGGGACAGCCCCACACCCAGGTACTTTTTGGCCTTCCGCCAGGGCAAGCCCCACACCCAAATAAGTGATTACGTATTTCAAAATTTACCATTCCATATCAAATTACCGACATTCTATAGCATATACTTAGCATGAATAAACTGAGTTTAAATCCCCTACCTGAACCGTTGCAAACTCTTACTCCTGATAAGGAAGCTTTAGTACGCTCAAAACCTGAAAATATGTTACTAATAATTGGTTAGTTTTTATCCTAATTTTTCCAGGATTTTTCCAACATTTTTCGATGTGAACTAATAGGTTTTCTTCTTTAGGGGCATTTTGGTCAATTCCAAAATATTTCAAATTTATATTCATTTTGTAGAGTTTTTTATTAGGAACCCGTGGCCGCAGACGGAATTCGATTCCGAGTTAGAATGAAAAGGTTATGACCATTTTACCCTAGGGGTAAAATGGTAAATATACTTTTTAATTGTCGGTTGTGGAATTTTATAATCTAAGTAAGTGTATTTTGTCATTGCGAATCCAACGCCACTGACGGAACTCAATTCCGAGTCCGTATGGATAAGATAGGGTCAATATAGTTTACATAGATAATCAATATATTTAATTATACGTATTTTATAAACATAAAAGGTAAATGGATCTATTGGTTAGCCTAAAGGGTTTTAGAATAGGTTAAGAAGAGGTTGTGGGTTCTAAATCTTGTATTGCCTTTTTGCATCAGCAATTTATTAAAAATCCGAACGGGTTAACGGGTTTAAATTACGTACCCGACCCGACCCGACAACCCGGGGTGTTGTGAGGTGGCGGTGGTCGGAGGCGGCGATGGCGGCCGGAGGTGGTGGTCGGCCGGAGAACGGCGGTGACCGGTGGCGACAGGCGGCGGCCGGGGGCGGCGGCGGCGGCGGTGGCCGACGGTGGCGGCGGCCGGTGGCGGCAGCCAGCGGTGGTGACCGGCGGCGACCGGCGGCGGCGGGCGGCGGCCGGCGAGCGGCGGCCGGCGGCGGTGGCCGGCGGCGGGGGTGGTCGGCGGCCGGCAGGCGGCGGCGGCGGCGGAGGGTGGTCAGCGGTGGGTGGTGGGGCCCGCTTGTCGCGAGGACTGCTGTGAAGAAGTTTGTGGGTGGGGGGGGGTTTATATAAGCCCCCCGGGAATACGAAGAGTCCCGGGGGCTTTATTGCAAATCTGTCGTTTCGTATTCTGGCCGTCCGATTTGGAAACGAACGGCCACAGATGACGTTTGGTATGCCCAGTGTCGTTTTATATTCTGGCCGTTCGATTGTGATCGAACGGTCAGATGACGATCGGTATTCCATGTGTCGTTTCGTATTCTGGCCGTTCGATTGTGATCGAACGGTCAGATGACGCTTGGTATTCCTAGTTATAGAATAATAATTAGTTTTACTATAATTAAACAGAAAAGACTTAAGGGATTTTTGGTTAGAGGAAACTGGTTTAAAATTTTATTAAATGGGTCTCGGGTTCGAATCTTTCTATTGGCTATTTAAGTTTACACATATATAAGCTTTTTCTTTTTAATTTTTTAATGCTTTAAATGAGTTCAAAACGGAAAAGTATATATATGGTTTTTAATCGTTTCGACGAGACGGACGCAATGGCACTGTCCGATTTTTATTTTAAATTTTTTATCAAAAATTTTCATATAGTGATCTATAATAATAGTGATTTTTAAATTATTATTTTATTTTGGGTTGTTACATTCTCCACCCCTAATAAAAATTTCGTCCTCGAAATTTAAAGTACGTACCTTGAACTAGTATATTTCTGGATCTAATTCCTAAGTAACTTCTTCACAATTTCTTCCAATCATCAAGTGATAGATTTTTGCTTTTCTCTTTCCGAACTTTCTTTTGCAGAATATTATTTCCTTTCCTTCAGGTGTTTAAAAGGTAACATTTTTCTAATAACAATTCATCATAAAAGGTAACATTCTTCCGATAACAATTCATCATCATCCTATATTTGGATAACCAGTACATTCCTAATGTAATATCAAATTTTCTTCAATTTCAATTTGGGTCACCACTCCACATCTTCAATTCTTAGTATACAGTTTCTGCAGACTCTGTTTTTTTTTGGCCTTATCACTAAGTGCAGTGGTGAGGGCAAGTATATATCCTAACGGTACTGTCTTCAATTGTAAGTTTCTAGCCAAGTGAATTGATATGAACAAATGGTTTAAACCTGGCCTAAAATTACTCTCGCTAGATTTCCATAATGGTGCTTACAAAAATTCAAATTGTTTCACTTATTTTTTTTTTAATTGGAATAATATTCTAAAAGTGAATCGTTCATACCTTTAATGACGTCGAAAAGTGAATCGTTCATACCTTTAATGACGTCGTTTGATTCTTCCTCAGTAGATACTGCAAATGTTTTTCCAGGCATCTTTTGATTTTGAGCGGTGCGAGCTACCGGTACTTGCGGAGCATTTCGAAAAGGAGGACTGGTAGGAATGTTACCATTCAAGCGAGGACAGTATCGTTGAAAATGATCCCGCGATCCGCATGTGAAGCAAGTCCGAGGTCCTATAGATTTTGGAGGACTACTCATCCTTGCTTGAAACTCTTGTATCTTTGGTCTTTTTAACTCTATCAATGATGTACTTCTTTTCAGTCTATTCTTTTCAAATATTTTTCGAGTTTCCTCCCATTCTCGTTCTGCCACTAAAGCAGTTTGTACTAGTTCTCCATATTTTCGAATACGGAGTACTGCCACTCTGGTTCGAATATGAGGATTCAAACATTGTTCAAACCTTTTGGACTTCAGTTCTTTAGTGGCTATAAGATACTGGGCAAAACGTGACAGTTCAGTAAACTTGGCTTCATACTGGGAAACACTAAGCTTTCCTTGATAAAGTTCTAGAAATTCCGCAATCATTCTGTCCCTGGTTGCGTCGGAGAAATATTTTTCTAAGAATACTTTCGTAAATTTTTCCCATGTGAAAATAACTTGAGTTCTCTTGACCGAGTCCCACCAGTAATCTGCCTCTCCTTCTAACATATAAGTGGCCAAGATGACTTTCTGTTCATCATTTACTTTTAAAGTCTCCAAAATCTTTCCCACCTGTTTGAGCCATCTATCGGCAATTAGGGGGTCCGGTTCTCCTTTAAAGGCAGGGGGTTTTAATTCTTTGAATTCTTTTATGATTACTCCCATCCTGGAACCATCCTTCGAAGAGTTCATCTTTTCTATTAGTTGGTGAAGAGCTCCTAACACCTTGGTTAGGTCTTCATTGGGAGCAGCATTATCGTGTGAATTCATAATGTCTGAAAAATTAAAGAACACATATTCAGATAAAATATATTTTTTTGTTACTAATACTTTTCTTGTCACTTTACATATAGCCAATAACTATTTTGAAGAACATCGGGTGTTCGCAATGATTTTCACCGCCCACTTTTCCACAGGTCCTTATTGGACAGGATGGAAATAAGGCCTAAATTGAGTGAATAGGAAATTTTTGACCCATGAGTTTCTGTTAATATATCTTTTCGTAACTAAGAAGTATCAGTAACTACTAATCTGTCCCGAAATCTTTGTCCAATATTGTCTGTGCCAAGACATCCGGTTTTCTATTGCTTTCCTTTTCTAACTTGTATCAAATTCCTTGAAGTTCTTAATTTCACATCTGTACCTCGATTACCTCTTCTTCTTCTTCTTCTCTTTTTTTTTTTTTTTTAAAAAAAAACTTCAAACTATTTCACGCTGATCATTTAGGATGCAGAGGTAAACTATCATGATCTCGAAGTCAAAGTCCTAGGCGGCTCCACCTTAGGTGGCTCCACACTAGCAGTTGGCAGCCCTTTTTCCCATGGAACGGCTCCACCTAACTCCAGGCAGCCCTTTCCTAGGTAGCCCTTTCCATTGAACTCGAATTCGAGAAATGATGATTAACCTCAATCCTAATTATCACAGTACATGTTATAATTTTTAAGTCAATTATGTACTTGAAATATGTTCTTTATGCACTAATGAGTCAACCCAGATCTCACCATATTTTTGTAACAATTAAATACTAGGATGTGACTAATATTCTACATTTAACTCGACTATATTTAAAACTTTATTTATTTATTTATTTTTTTTGTCAATCATTTTTATATTGCTAACCGCTTAAAGTTGGAGTCCATTGGACTTCTCGACTGTAGCTTTCATCCAAGAAATATCTTAGGTTTTATAGGGCTATCATGGACTTTTTTTTTTTTTTTTTTTTTCCGAGTAATTTGCGTACATAAATCTAATTTCTGATTTAACCTACTTTCACCAAGATTGATGAACCTAGGTAAGGTTCTAATACTTTGGATAGATTTCAGGTTACACAGGAAAGAGGTCTTAGTCTTTGATACACGACTAAGTTTACACTAATAAAAGACTTAATAATAGTTTCTTTCGGATGATCATTATTTTTACTAAGATACTGTCGTAACATGTTTTCTAAAAGAGGTCTTAGGAAATAGGACCTTAAATTAAGTTACTCCTTAGGGATTTCTTACCCTAATTGAGTTATTACTAGGGTTTATAACACCTTCTTAGATTTTCATATTGTTACAAAGCGACATCCTATAATTCTAGTTAATTTTCAATTTTCTTTAGGTTATCATACGTTCAAATTTTTGATGTACCTATATTGTCTTCTTGGTTGACTAACTTTTCAGCGTCCAATGTTATTGTTTCAGGCCTACGTATCGAAAGCTATTATAACATAATTAAAAGAAAGATCCTAAATTTAAGTTCAGGTATCTATACTTTGTTCTAGCAATTAAGTGTCTTAGGTTATCAATGTCTTAATCATCTAGGACTAGGTGTACCTAGATTTAATTCACATGAACCTAACTTATGCTCTAGGTTAAGTGACTATCCTACTAATGTCCTTCTTGCTAATAATTCTTATTCCTAGGACCTATTACCTAGGCTCTGATACCAAGTTGTAACGCCCCGATATTTTACGGATTAATTCAACCCGTATAATACTGGGGTGTTAGGAAGAAAACTTGATATAAATAAATTCCATCAAATATGGAAAATACTGAGCCATTATATTAAAACATCATTGTTTGATACAATTTATTGAACATGAAAGCCTATGCTAAGACTTTCCATATTGACACATCATATTCCAGCTCCGTCGTCATCATAGAAAGGAGTGTAGAGTGGGTCTTCAACTCCTTCTGGGTCGCATCCCGATCGCTCCTCATCTTCTCCGGTTACTGCAGGGTTGGTCTCTGTAGGGTGCACATCATCTGTAGGGGGGTGAGTTCTATCCACTGACTCACCAATGACTCAGTTTTGCTCATGCTAAATAATATGTATTGAAAGCAGTAAACATGACTACGAAAAGTAAATAATTAAAACATTAATCACCCGATTCCCTTTTTGGCTCATCCGGCCAGGGTAGGAATCTCAATCCTTACCCGGGTACTTTTAGTCCGTAACAAGGCTAGCCCCACACCTAGGATTATCTTTTTGGCCCGCAGCCAGGGATAGCCCCACACCCAGGATTTATCTTTTTGGCCCGCAGCCAGGGACAGCCCCACACCCAGGATTTATCTTTTAGGCTCGCAAGCCAGGGACAGCCCCACACCCAGGTACTTTTTGGCCTTCCGCCAGGGCAAGCCCCACACCCAAATAAGTGATTACGTATTTCAAAATTTACCATTCCATATCAAATTACCGACATTCTATAGCATATACTTAGCATGAATAAACTGAGTTTAAATCCCCTACCTGAACCGTTGCAAACTCTTACTCCTGATAAGGAAGCTTTAGTACGCTCAAAACCTGAAAATATGTTACTAATAATTGGTTAGTTTTTATCCTAATTTTTCCAGGATTTTTCCAATATTTTTCGATGTGAACTAATAGGTTTTCTTCTTTAGGGGCATTTTGGTCAATTCCAAAATATTTCAAATTTATATTCATTTTGTAGAGTTTTTTATTAGGAACCCGTGGCCGCAGACGGAATTCGATTCCGAGTTAGAATGAAAAGGTTATGACCATTTTACCCTAGGGGTAAAATGGTAAATATACTTTTTAATTGTCGGTTGTGGAATTTTATAATCTAAGTAAGTGTATTTTGTCATTACGAATCCAACGCCACTGACGGAACTCAATTCCGAGTCCGTATGGATAAGATAGGGTCAATATAGTTTACATAGATAATCAATATATTTAATTATACGTGTTTTATAAACATAAAAGGTAAATGGATCTATTGGTTAGCCTAAAGGGTTTTAGAATAGGTTAAGAAGAGGTTGTGGGTTCTAAATCTTGTATTGCCTTTTTGCATCAGCAATTTATTAAAAATCCGAACGGGTTAACGGGTTTAAATTACGTACCCGACCCGACCCGACAACCCGGGGTGTTGTGAGGCGGCGGTGGCGGCCGGAGGTGGTGGTCGGCCGGAGAACGGCGGTGACCGGTGGCGACAGGCGGCGGCTGGGGGCGGCGGCGGCGGCGGTGGCCGACGGTGGCGGCGGCCGGTGGCGGCAGCCAGCGGTGGTGACCGGCGGCGAACGGCGGCGACCGGCGGCGGCGGCGGCGGCCGGCGAGCGGCGGCCGGCGGCGGTGGCCGGCGGCGGGGGTGGTCGGCAGGCGGCGGCGGCGGCGGAGGGTGGTCAGCGGTGGGTGGTGGGGCCCGCTTGTCGCGAGGACTGCTGTGAAGAAGTTTGTGGGTGGGGGGGGGTTTATATAAGCCCCCCGGGAATACGAAGAGTCCCGGGGGCTTTATTGCAAATCTGTCGTTTCGTATTCTGGCCGTCCGATTTGGAAACGAACGGCCACAGATAACGTTTGGTATGCCCAGTGTCGTTTTGTATTCTGGCCGTTCGATTGTGATCGAACGGTCAGATGACGATCGGTATTCCATGTGTCGTTTCGTATTCTGCCCGTTCGATTGTGATCGAACGGTCAGATGACGCTTGGTATTCCTAGTTATAGAATAATAATTAGTTTTACTATAATTAAACAGAAAAGACTTAAGGGATTTTTGGTTAGAGGAAACTGGTTTAAAATTTTATTAAATGGGTCTCGGGTTCGAATCTTTCTATTGGCTATTTAAGTTTACACATATATAAGCTTTTTCTTTTTAATTTTTTAATGCTTTAAATGAGTTCAAAACGGAAAAGTATATATATGGTTTTTAATCGTTTCGACGATACGGACGCAATGGCACTGTCCGATTTTTATTTTAAATTTTTTATCAAAAATTTTCATATAGTGATCTATAATAATAGTGATTTTTAAATTATTATTTTATTTTGGGTTGTTACAGGAGACAAGGATGCGGGGGTCGTCGATGATGATTTGGATGCATACCAGAATGATGAGATAATCATTGTCGATGCAGTACACGACGAAAATGAAGATGTCGACAATATAAACTGGACAGCGAATGCAGATCAAATGATAGAAGAGGGATGCGATGAGAGTGACATAGATGAGACAGAAAATGACTAGACCGTATGTAAATCAAATTGTTTCATATTTAAATCAAATTGTTTCATATATAAATCATATTGTTTCATATGTATATCATATTAATTTATACTATTTCATATGTAAATCATACCGTTTCATATGTAAATCAAACTGTTTCAGATTGTTTCATAAATCATACTGTTTCATATGTAAATCAAACTGTTTTATATTGTTTCATATGTAAATCTTACTGTTTCATATGTAAATTAAACTGTTTCAGATGGCATCACGGTCATATGTTCGTAGAGGCAGGGGTGGGGTAGCTCGGAGTGCTCCGGCTGCCACCCCAGGGTCCGAGGCTGAGCCGTCCGGATCTGGTAGTGCTGTTCCTCTCTCCACACCAGCTCCTGATATGGTCGCAGCCTCCGGAGCTTCGAGCAGTGCTCAGCACTCGGCTACAGCGTCTACGCCCACAGGTAATGTTTAGATCTAAAGTTTTATACATGTTGTAAATACTTCTTCAGTACTGATGTATATTTTATTTGCAGGGTCGAGGATCACCAGGCACATAGGCGACCGGGGCGTGACGACGGCTCGGTGCTTGTCGGCCTTACGCGAGCCGCTTTCCCTACAGTGGAGCGGCAGGACCTTTGTGGGCGAGCACGCTTCTGACGCCGCCACGTGGGTCGGTATTATAGTACGGGAGGAGCGGAATGCCCCGATTGTGGGGTTAAGGGGGTGGAAGAACATTGATGCATCCTATAAGGAGAGGATGTATCAGCAGTTTTTGGTACGTTAGTTTCATTAAAGCATTTTAGAATAATATCGTACTTCTTTATAATTTGATTTGATAAAATGACTTGTTTCTAAATTGATTTTACAGGAGAAATTTAAATGGGAGAACATGGAAACCGACACCCATCGGGAGGACTTGTGGAAGATGATGGGTGAGCGGTACAGGGATTACCGTCACGAGCTCTACCAGCTCTACGGTTACTTGGTCGGCCAACCGGCTGAGGAGGTACAAGCTGCGGCCGGGACGAGAGACGCGCCACCGCTACACGTTTTACAGTTTTTGGCCGCTCACTGGGCCACCCCTCACTTTCAGGTATAATTATAATTTTATTGATTCATACTTGTTTTAATGTTATACTAAAAATTTGTATTGATGTTTCAAAATTTAATCGATTGACAAAGGCAGAATCTGCTATAGGCAAGCAGAATAGAAGTGCCTCGACGACACCTGCTCCAGTGAAGGGGAGGACCTCCATGCCCCAGCTTGCCCAGCAGCTGGTAAATGATACAAACATTGTTATTATTTAAAGCTCTATACATATTATATTAACTCATCTATTTATTTTATATGTCCAACAGACACAGTCCTTGGGCCACGAGCCTAATAGGATTGATCTTTTTGAGGCCTCTAGGAGGCGGCGTATCGATGGGGCATTTCTGGACGACAAGGTTGACTCGCAAGTGGTAAGTAATTAAATTACTGTTAATATATTCTTATACATATGCCATAAAATATCATTGAATATCATTGGTTGTTTTTATATAGGAGAGGATGCGACTTCTGGTGACCCCGTCGGGCGAGGCCGGCTCCTCCTCCAGCTCAGTATCTGTCGACTTAGCGATGGATACTGTGCTGAGACCTGCCACGCACGACCGTGTCCTCTGTACGGGCCTTGGAGTCACGCCCTCCTCCTACTTTGGATGAGAGGGTATGCGCTCGAGGGCACGGGACACCCAGACCGGTGCTATCACTCAGCTGCAGTCTGTGCTAGACGCGGAGCGAGAGCAGAGGCAGGCCCTCGAGCAGAGGATTGAGGCGGAGTGAGAGCAGAGGCAGGCCCTCGAGCAGAGGGTTGAGGCGGAGAAGAAGGCCCTCGATGAGGAAAGAGAAGCTCGCAGGGAACTGGAGCGTAAATTTTATGAATTCATAAGCCGGTCTAGCGGTGGCTCATCCTCATGATCAGGTACTTACTAATCTTTATAATATTAGCAAAAAATATGAATCTTACTCATTTGAGTTTAGATCATATTATCACACTTATGATTTTCCAACACTTAGACTCTAAATCGGTGAATCGGATCGTAAATTGTTCAAATATCCAATTAGAACCCACTCGCAAGTCCGAAATACAGAATAATTCCAAGTTCGAATTATCGGATGCCGATCCGATGACGATCCGATCGAATCCAAACCTATTTCAAATCCGAAACACGCTAACTTATGATTTTCCAACACTTAGACTCTAAATCGGTGAATCGGATCGTAAATTGTTCAAATATCCGATTAGAACCCGCTCGCAAGTCCGAAATACGGAATAATTCTAACTTGGAATTATCGGATGCCGATCCGATGATGATCCGATCGAATCCAACCCTATCTCATATCCGAAACACGCTAACTTATGATTTTCCAACACTTAGACTCTATATCGGTGAATCGGATCGTAAATTGTTCAAATATCCAATTAGAACCCGCTCGCAAGTCCGAAATACGGAATAATTTTAACTTTGAATTATCGGATGCCGATCCGATAACGATCCGATCGAATTAATCCAAACCTATTTCATATCCGAAACACGCTAACTTATGATTTTCCAACACTTAGACTCTAAATCGGTGAATCGGATCGTAAATTGTTCAAATATCCGATTAGAACCCGCTCGCAAGTCCGAAATACGGAATAATTCCAACTTGGAATTATCGGATGCCGATCCGATGACGATCCGATCGAATCCAAACCTATTTCATATCCGAAACACGCTAACTTATGATTTTCCAACACTTAGACTCTAAATCGGTGAATCGGATCGTAAATTGTTCAAATATCCAATTAGAACCCGCTCGCAAGTCCGAAATACGGAATAATTCCAACTTGGAATTATCGGATGCCGATCCGATGACGATCCGATCGAATCCAAACCTATTTCATATCCGAAACACGCTAACTTATGATTTTTCAACACTTCGACTCTAAATCGGTGAATCGGAGCGTAAATTGGTCAAATATCCAATTAGAACCCGCTTGCAAGTCCGAAATACGGAATAATTCCAACTTCGAATTATCGGATGCCGATCCGATGACGATCCGATCGAATCCAAACCTATTTCAAATCCGAAACACGCTAACTTATGATTTTCCAACACTTAGACTCTAAATCGGTGAATCGGAGCGTAAATTGGTCAAATATCCAATTAGAACCCGCTCGCAAGTCCGAAATATGGAATAATTTCAACTTCGAATTATCGGATGCCGATCCGATGACGATCCGATCGAATCCAAACCTATTTCAAATCCGAAACACGCTAACTTATGATTTTCCAGCACTTAGACTCTAAATCGGTGAATCAGATCGTAAATTGTTCAAATATCCGATTAGAACCCGCTCGCAAGTCCGAAATACGGAATAATTCCAACTTGGAATTATCGGATGCCGATCCGATGACGATCCGATCGAATCCAAACCTATTTCATATTCGAAACACGCTAGCTAACTTATGATTTTCCAATACTTAGACTCTAAATCGATGAATCGGAGCGTAAATTGGTCAAATATCCGATTAGAACCCGCTCGCAAGTCAGAAATACGGAATATTTCCAACTTTGAATTATTGGATGCCGATTCGATGACGATCCGATCGAATCCAAACCTATTTCAAATCCGAAACACGCTAACTTATGATTTTCCAACACTTAGACTCTAAATCGGCGAATCGGATCGTAAATTGGTCAAATATCCAATTAGAACCCGCTCGCAAGTCCGAAATACGGAATAATTCCAAGTTCGAATTATCGGATGCCGATCCGATGACGATCCGATCGAATCCAAACCTATTTCAAATCCGAAACACGCTAACTTATGATTTTCCAACACTTAGCTCTAAATCGGTGAAACGGATTGTAAATTGGTCAAATATCCAATTAGAACCCGCTCGCAAGTCCGAAATACGGAATAATTCCAAGTTCGAATTATCGGATGCCGATCCGATGACGATCCGATCGATTCCAAACCTATTTCATATCCAAAACACGCTAACTTATGATTTTCCAACACTTAGACTCTATATCGGTGAATCGGATCGTAAATTATTCAAATATCCAATTAGAACCCGCTCGCAAGTCCGAAATACGAAATAATTCCAACTTGGAATTATCGGATGCCGATCCGATGACGATCCGATCGAATTAATCCAAACCTATTTCATATCCGAAACACGCTAACTTATGATTTTCCAACACTTAGACTCTAAATCGGTGAATCGGATCGTAAATTGTTCAAATATTCGATTAGAACCCGCTCGCAAGTTCGAAATACAGAATAATTCCAACTTGGAATTATCGGATGCCGATCCGATGCCGATCCGATCGAATCCAAACCTATTTCATATCCGAAACACGCTAACTTATGATTTTTCAACACTTCGACTCTAAATCGGTGAATCGGAGCGAAAATTGGTCAAATATCCAATTAGAACTCGCTCGCAAGTCCGAAATACGGAATAATTCCAACTTGGAATTATTGGATGCCGATCCAATGATGATCCGATCGAATCCAAACCTATTTCATATCCGAAACACGCTAACTTATGATTTTTCAACACTTCGACTCTAAATCGGTGAATCGGAGCGTAAATTGCTCAAATATCCAATTAGAACCCGCTCGCAAGTCCGAAATACGGAATAATTCCAACTTCGAATTATCGGATGCCGATCTGATGACGATCCGATCGAATCCAAACCTATTTCAAATCCGAAACATGCTAACTTATGATTTTCCAACACTTAGACTCTAAATCGATGAATCGGATCGTAAATTGCTCAAGTATCCAATTAGAACCCGCTCGCAAGTCTGAAATACGGAATAATTCCAAGTTCGAATTATCGGATGCCGATCCGATGATGATCCGATCGAATCCAAACCTATTTCAAATCCGAAACACGCTAACTTATGATTTTCCAGCACTTAGACTCTAAATCAGTGAATCGGATCGTAAATTGCTCAAATATCCAATTAGAACCCGCTCGCAAGTCCGAAATACGAAATAATTCCAAGTTCGAATTATCGGATGCCGATCCGATGACGATCGGATCGAATCCAAACCTATTTTATATCCGAAACACGCTAACTTATGATTTTCCAACACTTATACTCTAAATCGGTGAATCGGAGCGTAAATTGCTCAAATATCCAATTAGAACCCGCTCACAAGTCTGAAATACAAAATAATTCCAAGTTCGAATTATCGGATGCCGATCCGATGACGATCGGATCGAATCCAAACCTATTTCATATCCGAAACACACTAACTTATGATTTTCCAACACTTAGACTCTAAATCGGTGAATCGGAGCGTAAATTGGTCAAATATCTAATTAGAACCCGCTCGCAAGTCCGAAATACGGAATAATTCCAAGTTCGAATTATCGGATGCCGATCCGATGACGATCGGATCGAATCCAAACCTATTTAAAATCCGAAACACGCTAACTTATGATTTTCCAACACTTAGACTCTAAATCGGTGAATCGGAGCGTAAATTGGTCAAATATATATCCAATTAGAACTCGCTTGCAAGTCCGAAATACGGAATAATTCCAACTTTGAATTATAGGATACCGATCCGATGACGATCGGATCGAATCCAAACCTATTTCATATCCGAAACACGCTAACTTATGATTTTCCAACACTTAGACTCTAAATCGGTGAATCAGAGCGTAAATTGGTCAAATATCCAATTAGAATCCTCTCGCAAGTCCGAAATACGGAATAATTCCAACTTTAAATTATTGGATGCCGATCCGATGACGATCGGATCGAATCCAAACCTATTTCATATCCGAAACACGTTAACTTATGATTTTCCAACACTTAGACTCTAAATCGGTGAATCGGATCGTAAATTGGTCAAATATCCAATTAGAACTCGCTCGCAAGTCCGAAATACGGAATAATTCCAACTTCGAATTATCGGATGCCGATCCGATGATGATCCGATCGAATCCAAACCTATTTCAAATCTGAAACACGCTAACTTATCATTTTCTAGCACTTAGACTCTAAATCGGTGAATCGGAACGTAAATTGGTCAAATATCCAATTAGAACTCGCTCGCAAGTCCGAAATACGGAATAATTCCAAGTTCGAATTATCGGATGCCGATCCGATGATGATCGGATCGAATCCAAACCTATTTCATATCCGAAACACGCTAACTTATGATTTTCCAACACTTAGACTCTAAATCGGTGAATAGGAGCGTAAATTGATCAAATATCCAATTAGAACTCGCTCGCAAGTCCGAAATACGAAATAATTCCAACTTCGAATTATCGGATGCCGATCCGATCGAATCCAAACCTATTTCAAAACCGAAACACGCTAACTTATGATTTTTTAACGCTTAGACTCAGTTATAGATATAAACCATTTTTTTAACAAATACATGTTAATTGTAGGAGCAGGGCGGCGTCAGGGGATCGATGAGCGCACCAGCGTTGGTGGCGGGTGGGGGTGGTTGAGATAGGGCATCTCTCAGTTTTGGATTGTGTAAATATTATTTTGTAATATGTGGTTATTATTTGATAATTTGCTGTAATTTTTTATCAATTTAGGTAATATTTTAAAATTTGCGGTAATATTTTATAAATTGTGGTAATATTTGATAAATTGTGGTAATATATTATGGTATTGTTGTAAATCACAGGAATTAAATAACATTATTTAGGTAAATTTATTATAAAAAAAAACATACTTATTACCGACGAAAATTAATTATTCCGTCGGTACTAAAGTTTTTATTTTTTTTTAAATTATAAATAAGTTGCCGACGGAATATAATATCCGTCGGTAATATATATATTATTGCCGACTGGAAATATATAGCCGTCGGTAATATATATTTTATTACCGACGGGAACTATGTATTCGTCGGTAATATATAAAGTATTACCGACAGGTTATATTATAACCGTCGGTAAAAGTCTTATATATTACCGACGGATTATTATGTATCGTCGGTAATAATATATTATATTAATTTTTAATTGTTTAAATCTTACCGACGGCTTTTATATTACCGTCGGTATTAATTATTATTACCGACGGTAATATTTGGTCCGTCGTATTGTTTTCCCCGACACCTTTTTTCCTGACAGCTGGCGCCGGAAATATCTTCCGTCGCTATAAAATATTACCGACGGAATGTTAATATTACTGACGGATATTGTCCGTCGGTAATAACTGTTTTTTTTGTAGTGAATAAAGTTTTGGGGGGTGAGCTGACGGAACAGTTAGTTTTGGGGGGTAAAGTCTAATTAATTAAAAGTGGGGGGTAAAGTCTAATTCAAGGCAAAGTTTGGGGGGCAAAGTCAAAATAATCCAAAAAATAATGCTCCCAACACTACAATGTATGGAAAACGAGATTGATGGTGCAGATGGGGTTGGTATGGTGCAGAATTTTTTTAATTTTTTTTTAGTACACAAAACTAGTATTTATATTACTCTAAAAATCCAGGAGGAAGATACATCACTAGCATTGACAGTTACAGCTTCCCTAGAGTTTAAAAAGTTTGGTATGATATTTTTTTTAATTATAGTTCATCTTTGCACCTGAATAATGTTCAATAAGATCATAAATTTTAATAATAAATGATATAAAATTAAGATTTTAATAATTTTCAATCTCGGGCCATATATTTTGCAGTGGAAAAAAATCCCTTAAATTTTTATTTTTTGGTACATAGCTAGGGTCCCAACGAGACCTTATAGAGGCCATAACAAGACGTAAAGGACATCGCTACATGCCCATGGTCAATAAAAACCGTCATACTAGCAAAAAGACACCACGCAAACAGAGAAGGTTGCATATCGGGAGGAGGTTGTCTCACCGAGCAGAGCGCACTAGACATGAGAGGGGAGAATACACCACACGAGTTGAAAGAGCCGCATTGCTACGTAGCGATGGTAGTGACAAGTGGCGGTCCTCCCTTTCATAGCCTCGGTAAGACATATGGAAACCCTAGCCTTGACCAAGGGTTCGAATAAATGTTGAGACATATTCCTTTTCGCTATGCAGTGGCACTCCTCCCTTCCACTTTAGTGGCAACCTTTCTACTATGTGGGTTTATTAAAAATAAAATTCATGGCATTTTTCTTACTCTTTTGGTGAGTTTCGATCCTTAGCCTATCTTGAACTAGTGCACTAACATGCGACACACTGACCATTTGGTTCATTTAAAAAAAAAAAAATTGGCAACCCTTTGCATCCGGTGTGTTGGTGCTTTTATCAATTCATAATAACACATCGCAGGTGCCAAGCCATATCATGCTACGTGATTAAGTGAAATATATTTATAATATTATAGAATTCTCTATAATTATAATTAATGTGATGGGGGATTCTCTCGATCGCTTGTTTACCCTCCTACAAGTTTTGGAATTTGATGAAATTTGGTGAGGGTGTTGTCTAGGGTAAGATGATCATCCTCACCAATTTTCATCAAATTCCAAAACTTCTAGGGGGGTCAAATGATCGAAACAAAATTTGCAGATTTTAACGGTGACTGCGGATGGCTGATTTTGCTTCGATCATTTGAACTCCCTAGAAGTTTTGGAATTTGATGAAAATTGGTGAGCATGATCATCTTACCCTAGACAACACCCTCACCAAATTTCATCAAATTTCAAAACTTCTAGGATGGTCAAACAATGCCTGAGGTGCAGCAACGACGCTGCACCTCAGGTCCAGCATCCCTTTTCCCTATATATATATATATATATATATATATATATATATATATATATATATATATATATATATACATATATATATAGAAGAGTTTTATTTCCTCTCTCTTTCTCTCACACACACACATACACACACACAGTGAATATTCATATCGTAGTCGGATAAAATATCAGTAGTTGGATGGAGAGTGTTACGAAGAGGGAGGGAGAGAGAGACAAGGGTTTGAAGAGAAAACTCCTTGTATTATCTCTCATCATTACATAAGACTACCTCTCCTTAAATAAGGAGAGAACACACACCATTACAATACCACAACTAATGTGGGACTAATAGTAGCTTTACATCTAACAGAAAGAATTCAACGGCTGATGTCCTACCCGATCAACACTGGAGTTTCTAACTATATGCATAGATAAATGGTCGATGAAAGATACATATACCTCACTTTTAAATATGTACCTCTATTAATTAATTAATTAATTTTTTTAAGCACCCCATAATGTCTCATATATATGAGGTTTAATGCAACCCCCTACCAGTTATTAATTCGATGCAAGCAGGAATCAATCCCATGTCTTGGGTACCAACCCCCTGAGACTTTACCAACTCACCTAGCAGCCAAAACTTACACTATTAATTACCTACTACATAAACATCACATATCGTCGTAAAAATATTGGATAATTAAATATGTTTTAGTTAAACAATTTAACATGTTGACGCATGTTTTTGTGCAACATGTCTTTTATTTCAGCTGCATAGCATAAGTTCAAGCTCCCATCAAGTGTCACATCGGGCCCATGAAACATGATTGTATATATCCGACTTCTACTCCTATGCGTATACCGTAGGAGATTCAAGTCCGGATTCCACATCGAGATTCGAACTCAGGGCTTTCTCTCTATGAAAAGCCGTGCCAACCATCAGAGCAAGTTCTTGTTGACTTGAACACAACTTTGTTTTGATGAGAGGTTCTTTGATCTCAATTTTTTATTCCTTAAATAGCTTAATAAGAATTGAACTTCTTGGGCTTGTTGATTGCTGTGTTTTCATCTTGTAATTTTAAAAACAAATGTGCAAACAGTTTAGGGTTGTTTGACTAATGACATGTGACGTGTGTAAATAGATGCACACTTGTTCAATTTGTAGAGCGTTTGCACATAAACTGCACAAATGAAGTTTCACCTAAATACATGAAACTTTAATTGCACATGTCACATGTGCAAACAGATGTATGCGCATCATTTGCACAGTAACCAAACAAGTCCCTTATGTTGGATGGATCATGATGATTAGGTTAGAAGATAGGGTGCTATGGAAAGTGATTAGACGGCCCACTCTCTTGTAAACCTTTTTCACTCAAAATTTATTTATTATTGCTAGACTGATCAAGCCGTCCGAGGACGTATAGGGTGCTAGAGAAAGGGCTCAAAGATGCCTAAAGATCGAAGTGGGGGAAGTAACATATTTGCTATTTATTAAATTTCATAATCCCGTGGACTTGATCAGGATTCACACGCACAAACAAGGCACAACGGCCTTTAGGGAAAGTTCGCTCCACAATGTTCATATCAGAGTCGAACATGGAACCTCTCCACTATGGGAGAGAGGAAGTGCCACCCTTAAAAAACAACTAAAATCTCATTGAATTCTTAATGTATAATACAATTTTTATTCTATGTAAGGTTATTATTATTTTTTTTTGCTGGATCGGCCAAGCGATCATAGGACAGGGCACTAGAGCAAGGGCTCAAAGAGGTCTGGAGATCAAAACGGGGGGAGGCAGCATCTCTATGTATTAATCTCACAATTCCGTAAATATTACATCAGCGACCAGGATTTGCATGCGCAAACAAAGCACAACAACGTTGAGGAAAAGTTCGCTCCAAGGGGTCCATACCGGAAGTTGAACAGGGAACCTCTCCAACATGGGAGAGAGGAAGTACCACCAGTCCTAGATCCTGTTGGTTTTGTAAGGTTATTTATAAATCACACAAATTCAAAATTTAATTTTACCTGATTTTGGTCATTCAATTGTGTAATTTAAAATCTCCAAGACTCCAACTGATATCCCAGTTGGTAAGACATATTCGAATAGATGCTATGTCATATTTCATGCCTCTCGCAGATGACCCTTCTTGTGAGTGTATTTAAAATAGAGGCATCTTTCTTACTTTTATTAGGGGTGTTCAGTGTTGTTATTTAAAATAGAGGCGTCCCTACCCTTCCTTCAATCGCGTAGCAAAAGGCCTATTAGGATTTTGCCTCTAATGAAGGAGAATTTCGGTCGCCGGAGTCATTCGAAAATTTGGAATTATAATTGGCTGACTCGATCAAGGTGCGTAGTTTGTAAATAATAGACCATATCCTTTTTTATTTTATTTTTTTTTGGGGTGGGGTGGGGGGTAGATTAGACTTTGCTTTCCTTCCTCTTGAAGTTTAGCTAGATCAGATAAAAATTACAAAATGAGGAAATCAAGTAATTGACAAAAGGGGTATTGTGCTAAAATTTCAAACTTTAGGGAGTGATTTGAAACAAAATAAGTGTTTTTAATCTAAACTTCAAGGGAGGTAAGTGTAACTTTTTTTCCCAAATTGAGGGGGGGCTTGAGCCCCCGGACCCAATGTAGGTCCGCCCCTAGGCGGAGAGGAGCTCACCGATGGTCGTGGAGGGTGTTAGAGCGAAAAGGAGAAAAGGGATAGGGTTGGAGGTAAGAGAATGTAGAGGAAAGGAGAAAAAAAGGTGAAGTGTATTGAGAAATGTAAATGATATGATGTGATTTACAAAAAGAAACTGTATGGTATGTGTAAAGTAAAATAATAGATTTTTAAGTTTTAGATGGAGTATATTAAAAAGCTAATGGGTTGAACTTTTACGTACAAATAGAAGCTTCCATATTTATATGATAAAATTAGCATAAAACTCCTCCGCGTGACAATAGAAACTTAACATGTTCAAAAAAATTAATAAAATAATAACGAAAAAACCGAAACACAAGCAAGGGATCCGCCCTTCGTCCAATGACACGCCGGGACGGACAAATTATCTTCCGACTCGGAAATCTCCGTCGATCCCGCTTCCTTCCCCTAAACACATCTCTCTCTCTCTCTCTCTCTCTCTTCTGCCTTTTCTCTCTCTTCACACATTTTCAAATGAGAGGAAACGCATCAACAATCAATCAATCGGCCTGTAAGTATGATATCATCAATCATCATACAAATAGTTGATTAGGGTTTGTTTCGATTCCTCTCGTCTATGCGAATAAATCTCTGAGCCCCCTCGTTGGGATCTCCGATCTCCCCCCCCAAAAAAATTACCATGTTGGGAAAACCTGTCTCCGGCAAGCGCAACCCGTCCGGCGGCGACTCCGGCAACGCCCGATTCCTCCACGAGATCGAGGCCCTCAGCAAGGCCCTCTCCCTCGACTCCAAGAACCGCCGCCGTTCCCTCCCGCCACCCACCTCCGACCACCGCTCCCTCTCCGCTGGCCGGCCTCACCCCTCTGTCCCCAAACCCAAACCCAAACCCAATCCCTCATCGCAAAAGGAGAAGAAGCCCTCCTCCTCTTTCTGGAGCTGGAAGTCCCTCAAAGCGCTCTCCCACATCGGCCACCGCCGCTTCGACTGCCGATTCTCCCTCCACGTCCACACCGTCGAGGGACTTCCCCCGGCCCTGGCCGACGCCGCCCTCGCCGTCAACTGGAAGCGCACCACCGACCCTGCCTCCGCCGCTGCCGCCACCCGCCCTACCCGGGCCTTCCACGGGATCGCGGCGTTCGATGAGACCCTCACCTACCGCTGCTCCGTTTACGGCTCCCGCAGCGGCGCCCACAACTCGGCCAAGTACGATGCACGTCACTTCCTGATCTGGGCTTCGGTGGATGGCGCCCCCGGGGTCGACCTCGGGAAGCACTTGGTCGACCTCTCGCGACTGCTGCCGCTCACTCTCGACGAGCTGGAGGAGGAAGAGAAGAGCACCGGGAGGTGGAGCACGACTTTCCGGCTGTCAGGGAAGGCGAAGGGTGCGTCGCTCAACGTGAGCTTTGGGTTCTCGTTGGTGGGCGATGGGCCGGTGGGGTCATCGAGCGGTGGTGATAAGAAGGTCTCGGAGATTTTGAGTGCGAAGGCAGGTAGGATGGATCGAGACTCCAGGAAGGGCTTGGTGGGCGACGGTGGAAGCATGGTTCGAGCTCGTGATCAGTCTCGGTCGGTTGAGGATGTGAAGGTACTTCATGAGGTCTTGCCCAGTTCGACGTCGGATCTCTCGGGTTTAGCTAATGCTGGAAGGGAGTCGGACTATCAGAAGTATGGTGACAGTGAGTTGGGTACTGTGGAAGTTGATTCGAAGGCGGAGCTTGAGGTTTCCCCTCAGATGGACGAGTCGCCTGATCTGAAACCGTGCTCGTTGTCGGATCCCGTCAAAGGAATTGGGGAGGACTGTGATGAGCCTGAATTTATGGTGATCGAACAGGGAATTGAAGTTGCTTCCGAGGATCAGGTTCGTGATAGCAAGTCAGAAAAGATCAACCTTGATGAGGTTGATAAGGGAGCTGTGACTGGACACAATGAACTGGATGTGGAACCAGATGAACAAGTAGAAGAATTCTCATCCATTAATGAAGGTCTTGGAGAGAGCAGTGTGCTGCCTGGAGATCCGGTCATGGAAGACATAGACTTTGCCTTAAGTGATCTCTCAATTCTTCAATCAGAGGAGTCGGAATCCCCGCAAACAGAAACCAAGACATGCAAGCAACTGAGCTATGCTGAACTGAAATCAAATCATAGAACAGGAAGCATGAAGAGCAGATCCCTTAGCTTGGATGATGCCTCCGAATCTGTTGCTAGCGAGTTCCTGAGCATGCTAGGTATAGAGCATAGCCCGTTCGGATTGAGTTCTGACAGTGACCCTGAATCCCCGAGGGAGCGTCTCTGGAAACAATTCGAGAAGGAATCTTTGAACACCAGCGATGGTCTCTTTGGTCCTATTATCGGATTGGAGAAGGAGCCCAATTGGGGGGACTTCTCAGAGGATCTTGACCTATCCTCAATTGTTCTTGAAGCTGAAACAGAGCTCCAGAAAGCGACACGGGGTATGAATAGTAAGTCCAGGGCCAAAATGCTGGAAGATGCAGAAACAGAAGCTTTAATGCGTGAATGGGGTTTGAATGAGAAGGTCTTTCAGCGCTCTCCACCTGGGAGCAGGAGTGGATTTGGGAGTCCTATTGATATTCCCCTAGAGGCGCCACCACTCGAGCTGCCCCCACTTAGCGAGGGATTGGGTCCATTTCTTCAGACAAAGGATGGAGGATTTGTGCGGTCTATGAGCCCGTCCCTTTTCAGTAATGCGAAGAACAATGGGAATTTGATCATGCAGGTTTCTAGTCCTGTTGTTGTACCTGCAGAAATGGGTTCCGGCATTATGGAAATATTGCAGGGCTTGGCTTCTGTTGGAATTGAGAAGCTATCGATGCAAGCAAAGAAGCTGATGCCTCTCGAAGATATTAGCGGGAAAACGATGCAACAGATTGCATGGGAAGCTTCACCTGCTCTGGAGGCATGTGAGAGGTTTGATAGTTTCCTTATTTAGTTCTATTCAGTTATTATTGGCCCTTCCACTAGTTTGCATCCTATAATCTTGTATACCGATTTTCCTTCTCCCTTTGTTTCACAGGCAGGACTTGTTGCGTCATTCGAATCCAGAAGCGGACTCCGGCATTGGTCATCATGCCCTCGGTAGGAAGAAGAAAGGTAAAGGTTTGAATCTAGCTTCATCAAGTAGTGGGGAGATGGGATCCGAATATATTTCACTCGAAGATCTTGCTCCATTAGCAATGGATAAGATTGAAGCCCTATCGATCGAGGGACTAAAAATACAATCAGGTATGTCTGATGAGGAGGCACCTTCTAACATTAGCCCCCAATCTATTGGAGATATATCAGCTTTGGAAGGAAAAGAGGCGAAGAACAGCAGGTCTCTAGGTTTGGATGGTGCTGCTGGACTGCAACTACTGGATATCAAAGACAGTGGGGATGATGTTGATGGGTTGATGGGTCTATCGATAACTCTGGATGAGTGGATGAGGCTAGATGCTGGAATTGTTGATGAAGAAGACCAGATCAGTGATCGTACATCGAAGATTCTTGCAGCACATCATGCTTGTTCCACTGACTTCATCAGCGGAGGCTCGAAGGGAGATAAAAGAGGGGGCAAGAGATCGGGCCGAAGGTGGGGTTTGTTGGGGAATAACTTCACAGTTGCTCTGATGGTGCAGCTTCGGGATCCCTTACGTGACTATGAACCGGTTGGAACCCCAATGCTTTCTTTGATTCAAGTGGAGCGGGTTTTTGTTCCTCCAAAGCCCAAGATATACAGCACGGTTTCGGAGAGAGGGAACAGCGAACAAGATGATGAAATCGAGACCAAAGTTGAACCAGTGGCAAAAGAGGAGAAGAAAGAGGAAGAGGAGGTCATTCCTCAATTCAAGATCACAGAGGTACATGTTGCGGGCCTAAAGACCGAACCTGGCAAGAAGAAGCTCTGGGGTAATCCGACACAGCAGCAGTCTGGCTCTCGGTGGTTGCTTGCCACCGGAATGGGAAAGGGCAACAAGCATCCATTTATGAAGTCTAAGGTTGCCGCAAAACCTTCTCAAGCCACCACAACAGTGCTGCCAGGAGATACTCTTTGGAGCATTTCTTCACGTGTTCATGGCAACGGGGCCAAATGGAAAGAGTTGGCGGTGCTCAACCCTCATATACGGAATCCTAATGTTATTTTTCCAAACGAAACTATCAGATTACGTTGAGAACATAAGCTTATCTGCTTGTACTATAATCCACCGCCCTTTTGAATATTGCCAAATTGAAGTGGATACAAGGCATCAAAATTGGTTTCTGCAACCTATCTGGTTAAATATCTGATTTTATATGGGTTGCAGAGTGAAGGAATGTAGCTGTGGTGGCTTTCCTTGTATTTGCTTCAGATGCATCTTTCGATAGATGTAATAGGTTTTATGGTCATCTCCAGTTCGGCCACCTTAAAGGATTACAAGTGTGATGTATCTTCATTTGGAATCATGTGCATGTACCCTGCCGAGGTGAGGGTCTGATGCATTTCTTTGAGGAAGACATACCTTTTCCGTGGTTTCTTAATTATGCAATGAATTTCTTCACGTTGCATCTATACGACTTTTTTTTTGGATCACAAAATATTTATATTTCTTGATAGTGGATGTTAGTTTAGCACTTTTACTTTGTCTACCCTGCTGTTTATTCAATGCTTTCATTATGGAATATTGCTTTGATTCATATCATCTCTGTCCATGTCCTGTTATGTTGTGTCGAAGCTCTATGAATGTTATAGTAGATGGAATAGATTGTAGACCAAGTGTTTGTAATAAGCAGATGTTCATTGTCTTGTTCATTTCTTATTATGACAGCATTGCAGAAGTACCTATATCCCTTGATGTGTCCTTCCGACCTCAATGCACTATAAGAGATAAAAGAGATTACATACTCAACTACATTTTACCTCACTATCAAATGGGACTTGTTGATATTGTCGTAAGTTGGACGTTGCCTCCATGGCTCGTAATTTTGAATCCACAGAAGCGAGTCCTTCGGCCTCAATCTATAGTGCACAAAATTAACACATGGCGTTCATCTTCTCCACGCATGAGGTATTAGATGGCCAGCTGAAACCGGGCCTCGAAGTCGACACACGACTTCGGCTTTCCTCACGAAGCACTAACTCCTCCATACAAGAAGTTCAACCTTGAAGAAAAGTTGGATGGGTGGGTCAAGGCTACATGAGCGTCCTATGTTTTTAGCTTTAAAAATGGGAAATTCCAGTAACACACACACTTACAACCTTGTCAATAGAATTTGCTAACTCTAAGAGACTTTGTTTCTGACACTTCGTCAATTCTCAATGAATATTTATTTGCTGTCATCACGAAGAACCTCTCGATCATAGAGGCAATGTCTCCCCAACAAAATATGGGTGATTGTTATATAAATAACATTCACCATACGGTGTTTTCATAAGCTCCAAGTTTTAACTTCAATAAAAATCTAGTACTGGTATGGATACATCATTTATCCAGATGATCTTTTAAGCTTAGTCAGAGAAGTGTTCGACTTTTTTCACAATGGCACGTTTTAATCGCGACTTTAACCCTTGCTCATCATTAGCCGGTTCTTAACCCGACCGATTCGGGCCACCGAAATTGCTGATTTTTATCACAGATTTATTCAATAGGCTGCAACTTATTCGGCAATTTTGGTGACAATTTGTTGAACAATCTTGGCTGAACCCATTAGCATGCGTGGTTGTGGCCTTTATTGGCTGTCCTTTGTGCATTGGGTTTAAAAGTACCCCATGTGGATGTTTTTGTTGATGTCTTATTGCCAATATTATTATATTTATATTTGTAAATTATAAATGTAAATAGAAAAAATTAAATGAAAAATTGTGGAGTTTAATAAGTAGTTTTCGGGAATTTGGCATCTTAATGATAGAACCTATGATATGGGGGACACCTCTAATTGAGCCCTCAGAGCCGTGTCAACCCGTGCCGACACGGGTTCCCGTGTCCACCCGTGTCGACACGGCATGATACTATCGCTCCATGTTATTAAACCGAATGTTGCAAGCATGGTTTTAAATCTCGGCCGATACCGGTACGTACCGGCCGGTACGTACCGGTTTTGGCCGATTCGAGACCGGTACTGCATCCGATCCCGATACCTGGCCCGTATCGGCCGGTACCGGTACGTACCGGTACAGGCCGGTATAGGTCGGTACCGACCGGTACGGACCCGTACCGATAGCTTAAATTTTTTTTTTTTTGGATTTTTTGGGTTTTTTTCAGGTTTTTTTTTTCAACCGGTATCGGTCCGTATCGGCCGGTACCGGTACGTACCGGCCGGTACATACCGGTTCGGGGCCGACCGATACCGTGATTTTAAACCTTGGTTGCGAGTCTCTTCCTTCTCCAATTGGGTGAATAGAGGAAAATGGTAGATTGTGTAGGAGTTGAATTCCGAAAGGGTAGTAATTTTTAATTTATATCAATTTCATAATTTTGTTGGTATATATATATATATATATATATATATATATATATATATATATATATATATATATATATACTATATACTAAAACGGAGCCCTCTCTTCTGTGGTGTGACACGTGGAGCGCTATTGATGACAGAAAAATCTCTCATCCCTGTGTGAACACGGATATCTCTGTGTGTACCCAATATTTATATGCATTATGAGGAGAATAAGTCATTTATAATAATTTAATGTCATTTACTGATTTATCACATTCCATAATCCTCTTACCAAAAAATTTAAAAGTTTTTTTTCCTCCAGATGTACCCGATGTTTACATGCATTATGAGAAGAATGAGCCATTTATAACAATTTAATGTCATTTAATCCTCCCACCCCCATATTATTCTCTTTCTTTCTCCCTCCCTCCCTCCCTCCCTCATAAATCTCTCTCATGTCTTTTGGAAGGCAGGTGTGTGAACACAACCCTCTCTCATAGTTATTTATATTATGGCATATTTTTATGACATATTTTATGGCAATGTTTTTATTAAATTTTTTTTCTGATTGCTTTGGTGCTTCAGTTAATAACACGACTTGATGGTTAACTTATTTATAATTGTTAAAGTTATGTTTCATGACCTCGATGGCCTGCGTGGCATCGCTCGAGTTTAGACTAGTATATATATATATATATATATATATATATATATATATATATATATATATATATATATATATATATATATATATATATATATATAGAGAGAGAGAGAGAGAGAGAGAGAGAGAGAGATGTTAAAATACGGCGTGCGGTGCGTGCGGCGTCGCACCGCAGCCGTCTGATGCACTGATGCACGCACCGCAGTGGTGCATCAGACGGCTGCAGTGCGACGCCGCACGCACTGCACGCCGCATCCTAACACGCCTCTCTCTCTCTCTCTCTCTCTCTCTCTCTCTATATATATATATATATATATATATATATATACACACACACACCCACGTGACTCCGTATCCATCTTTTATGATGTTGCTGTGTCCGACTCCCGTGTCCGTGTTGACACTCGACACCCGTGTCCGTGTCTACAGATCATAGGATAGAACTCCACTAAAACACAAAATAAGGGCCTTGTTTCTTTGAGGACTTCATAGAAAGCCATCAGCCCTTCTTGGTGAGTTAGGTAGGTCCCCTCTTTTACAACTTATTTTCCTTCTTTCATTCTTCTTGTGTACAGTTAGATGTGGCTCTTTAGATGCATCACCCTGTAATATAATAAAGCGGACATCATGACTAGGGTTTTTAACCAACATTGACATGTTAACAGCAAAAGTGCATCAAATTATTTTTTTCTGCGTTTTGCTAAATCCAGGAAACTTGCTCGTAAGATTAATGTGAACATGTGGTGGAAAGCAGTGGTAATAAAAAATCAGCGGGGTTTGCGTCTGTTAATTGCCAGAAAATCATATAGTAAGCTTTGATCATGAGAATTTACAGTGGGCGACACTCAAGTCAATGATGCATATAGAGGCATCAGACATCGATCAACCACCTTTAGTTCGTGACAACTCCAAGGTTTGTATTCTTACTATAGAGGACGGAGTAGTGTTTCTCCTCGTTCCTGCTCTTCTTCCCTGGCCTCCCCAAATTCAGTTCTCAGCTTCTCACAGTCTGCATATTCCCATATTCTTCATGTAATTACTGCATCATCATATCCCCTACCAAGTCGGCTAGTCTGGCAAGTGTGGTTCTTAAATTTTTTTCCCTTTGTTGAATTTTGGATTTATCGATTGAGTTTTTTTATAATATTTTTTTTCCATTTCTTCATGTTTGTTTTCTGGCTGAAGTGTAGGAGCACCAAAACCCTATCTTAAGAACAGGAGGCCTAATTATCGGTTTCGATCAGCACCATTTTGACACAGGTAATGTCAAACAACTCATATTCTTTTGTTCATTGTAGTTTCTTGATGAGATTATGGTGTTAGCGTATGTCTGAACTGTTTATTGCCTTTTTTTTTTAATGTCTTGGCGGTAACCTTGCGATCCAGGTGTTCATATAGTTTGTGTTATTGGCTCCCATCACACAATCCTAGTGTCTTCATATTGTTCGACAGCGAATGATACCAAATCTTTTCTTGTTTGAGTTTGTCTGGGTTAAATTTACATTGGCCCCCACTCACCACCACCACCACCACCACCAAGAAACCTGACCAACCAAAGCCTATTTGTGGGTGTGTGACCTTTCTGTTCACCAATGTGCTGCAATATGCCACCAACCTAAAACAGCTGGAGCTCCAAAATATAATGTCTTGTGGTTCTTGCCTTATTCTATTAGGTCCCACTCTGCCACCAACTTAACATCATTTAAAACATGTTTAAAATTGGAGATATCCAGTCATGAGGAATGGGGATTTCACACAATTGATGTGTCAAAGCTGTCATAGCACCGCGTGGTGTGGCTTAAAAAAAAAACAGAGGCTAAAGCTGCTAACCTCACCTTTCCCTACGACGACTGTCCCTGACCACTCAGTCAACCTCCTCGATGCTGGACTCAACCGTCCACTAAACCCTATCAGCACTGGTGACCCCCCCACCTCTCCATCATCATTATCATCTCCTCCGTTGCTGCCTCCCAGTCCTCTCTATCCAATGGGCCTTCAAAGAGAAGTGCCTGCTGGGAGAAGTCCGCACCCCCTATAGGGATCCCTTTCCGCTTCCGTGTTGTCCACCACGTTAGTGACATCTCCGCCAAATTGTTTTAAAGTTGAGAGCATATAACAATCCAAAAAGAAGTTTGAATCAATAACCATCAGACAATGCCCCGTCTATTTGGGATTGGTTGTGTGAATCCTTCTTTGCAATTCATTTCTGTTTAGGACTATATCTATTTTTAATGTATTTACCATGCTTTTTCTAACAACTTATATTAATGTTATTCAAGATCTTTCCGTCCTCGAGAAATGCTATTCAGCCCGAAGGTTTTCCTGATTTCACCGGCCTGATTGACGTGACAGCGTGCAACTGGTGCTGTTAAAGATTGTAAAATCGCTAGTGGGTTTCAGCCACCAGTTGCATGCTGCCATGTCAATCGG